>BLQM01000106.1:20503-49801 GCA_012489335.1 Triparma laevis f. inornata
GAGGGGGGAGGGTTAGAGGGGGGGAGGGGATATGTCCATATGCGTCTCGTTCACGAGGAGAGCTCGGAAGCAGGAGGAGGGGAGAATTGAGCAAGTGAAAAGAGGTGCACGAGCATCGGATCGAGCGAGTCTAAAGACTCGAATATAAACTCCTCTACGTATCTTCATGTGTCACAAAATTTACAGTAGGAACTCCTCCCTCTACTCGACCACTGGAAGGTATCAATAATCAGATCGAGCTTACGAAGAGTGTAAAAATGGATTTTAGGCCTCATGAAAGTTGAGATGAGATTTGCCCTGGCTGATTTTATCAATCCGAAATACGACATGACCGTTATCACAAACGTATCTGGCGATGCCACTGTAAGTATATCCTACCCCATAAAGCAACCGTGAGCATCGTATGAAACGTTTGTAAAGATTTAGAGGGAACGCCATCCGCTCGTCCGAGGCCAACGAAATAGGCGTTCCAATTGCGATCTCTCCAGTCGTTCTTCAACCGTTTTGACATATTCCAGCGCTCAAACGCTATTTAAGGCGCTCCAACTTTAACCTAATTCGACTGTAATTGTTTACAAACAATTTAAGAGGGTTTCGAGTGGAGGGAACGTACTCATCTCGCCTTCCCGTCACTCCTCACTAACCCAAGTCATTCCCATCTTTCTTGTTCACCTTTCTCGTCCACACAGAAAAAACTCGTAACAATAATCGGCGAAGCCATAGGCTCCGACTCCTTCATAACCTCCTCCCTCGCCCTAATCTCCTCCTCCAACAACCACGCCCTAATCTCATCCTTCCTCGTCCCTGATGTTCTGCCTGCGATTTTGGAGATGGATGAGGATACGGTTGTGGGGACTTTTGGGTTGTTGAGTTATTTGGTTGGGAGTGTTGAGGAGGGGAAACAGGAGGCGTTAAGGTACGTACAAAATTGAACGACGAGTATTAACGAACGAACATCTATACTAACGCGTCGCTTCGCTCCTCGCCCACAGCACCGCCATAATAACCTCCCTCAGTTCCTCCACCTCCAAGCCCCCAACCACAATCCTAACCTGCTTAGTAAACCACCAAAACATCCGCCCCCCCACCTCCTGCAAGTACAATGCTCTCGTGAAGGCGACGGAGTACGCGATTGAGAACGGAATGTTTAATAGCATTAAGGGGAGCTTTGAGAGGTTGGAGGATACGGTTGCGGAGTGGAGACTTAAAGGTGAGAGGTTTACGAGCTTCACGTTCTCGTAAATTCTCAATTCTAACACGCCGCTCGCTTCGCTTCGCTCGCGCGTCTTCGCAGGCTCCGAAATCAGAAACATCTACAACATCGTGGCCCGCGGTTACACTTCCCTCGGCGACTCCTCAACCTGCCAATCTTGGATCGTAAAATCTCTCCAAACCTTCGACTCCTTCAACGAACCCGTCGACTCCACTGGCGTCGAAACCGCAGTCAAAGCCGTCATCGAAGCCATCAAATCCCCCCTCAAAATCTTCGGAGGCTCCGGCCTCTCAGGCCTGAAGGTATTGGAAGAGCTCAAATCGAAGAACTCAGACATAATCTCCCTCCTTGAAATCTTCTCCACCGGCAACCTAACCGACTTCCTAACATACTCCAAATCCAACTCCTCCACCTTCAAAAAGCACTCCCTAAACCTTGAAGAATGCACCAAAAACATGCGCCTCCTCTCCCTCTGCACTCTCGCCTCCTCCTCCCCCATCCTATCTTACGCTAGCGTAGCTGAGGTAATGCAAGTATCCGAGAATACAGTAGAAGTTTGGATCGTCCACGCAATCCAAGCGGGGTTAATTGAGGGGAGGATGGATCAAGTTGAGAAGAACGTTGTGGTGGAGAGGGCGGTTTGTAGGGGGAAGGGAGAGAAGGAGTGGAAAGGGTTGGAGGGGAGGTTGGAGGGGTTGGTGGGGGAGGTGGAGAGGGTTATGGAGGGGTTGGAGAGGAAGGAGTGAAGGGGGGGAGGAAAGTGAAAAATAAGAGTGAAAAGAGTGGGTTTTTTTAAATAAAGCGTACTATTCTGGTTCCAAATATTTGGGCTGTCAGAGATTGACCATATCCATAGTTTCCGTCCAGAGGAAATCCCCAAACCCCTCCCACCCCACGTGATCCACGCTTTAACACACCCCGAGCTCAATCCCTAACCATCTCCAACCCGATGATTCCCCTTAAATTACACTCCCCGCTAAGGAAAAACCATAAACAACACCAGAGTGAAATCAGGTAAGCTCGGGCGTCCAGGCGTCAAACAAGATGTTTTTAGGAGGATTGTCGTATATCACGGGGTTCTATAGTTGAGCTGAGACGTAATACGTCTGAATTTGTCCAAATATTGCACATGCACGCTGTATCGAAGAATCCTGTAATTGTTTTGAACAACAGCAACAAGTGTTGACCCTCATCATCCCCCCCTTCAAGCTGCCATCACTCAGAAAATGAACGCGGTCATTTTGATTCGCTTCTTAATTGGCCTTGTTTTTTGCGTCAGTAGTGACATGCGATTGTCCTGCAGGGTCAGACCCAGACGGTCCTTTTACTTTGTGTAATTGTTGGCCGGGATTTACTTGCTTTAGTGATGGTGTCGCAGTCCACCTTAGACAACACTATACATACTCGCAGTCCACCTTAGACAACACTATACATATGTATAGTGTTGTTTAAGGTGGGCTGCGACAGATAGGTTCTAAATAGCAAAAAGCAAAAAGCAAATTGACATTTCAAACTAAAAATAAAATATACTTAAACGTATGGAAGAATTTACACTGCAGGAGTTGTCCTACTTCCTCTTTATGTTGCTTGGTGGTATTGGGGGCTTATTTCATGTAATACAAAGAAGTCGATGCACAAAGATAGACTGTTGTGGAGTATCGTGTACAAGAGATATTCAAAATATGACTTGCTGTCGCTGTAATCTCTCTCTTCAATAATTTGCTTTTTCTTGGACTTTACAGGCTTGTTCTTTGGCTTCGCCTACTTCTTGTAAACTACCCTTTCCTGAATATCCTCCTCGCTACTTGTCTCGTCTTCAGAGATGTAGATAACCTTTTCTACAACCTTTTTCTTCTTACGGTTTTCATTTGGTTTCTTCACATATACAGGTTTGTTCTCCTGTTCCTTCTTTTTCCTGATGTTCTCTAGACGTTTAAGCCTAGCCTTTTCAAATGCTTCTTTTTGCTTTTGCGTTCTATTTGAACGTTTTGACTTGGGTTTTTCTAGAGGTGGTTCATCTGAATTGTAGCCTACTTCAATTTGTTCGCTTGGAACGGAGGCTGGGTTGTAGTACTCGTCATCTGACATCTAATAAAGAATAATAGAAAATATATTTTCTTCTATTGTTCTATATGGAAGAAGCACAGAAAGACACACAAGACATAGAAGACGTAAAAGACATGCGAGTCTTTGAAATAGACGATCCAACTAAATTTGACTTTAGTGAAGAGTACTACAAAAGTGCAGAGTATTTCAAACAAGAGTTCCCTAGTTTTCCCTCTGATGAGTTCTACGAAGTTCTCGAACTACACGCTCGTGGGGTCACGCCCAAACAGTTTAAGGCTATGAAAAAGAAGGAAGCAAAGAAGAAGGCAAAAAGAGTTGGAAAGAAAACAAAAAATCTGTAATGCTATATGGAACAACCTCCTATCTCAAGTAGACAGATATATCTTAACAGCAAGGACGGCTATAAAATTAACCCGTCGTACACTACTGATATTTTCTTTTTCTTTAACGACGTTATTGCTCCGCCACTTAATGTGGTAATAGAAATAAGCGTTGTATCGGCGTCTATTCCAATGAGTTATAACATTATTAATAGCACCAATAACTTAACTCGTCTATAACACAAACCAAACATTCACCATTCCTACAGGCAATTACAATGCTCTAGAACTTGCTAGTACATTACAAAACGCAATTGGTATACTCACTAGTGTTGCTTACTCAAGCAGATTTAACAAATATACTTTTGCAAGTACACAGCAGTTTACAGTAGAAGTTGAGTCAACATGCTTGTCTCTTCTTGGATTTTCTAAAGCACAGCATTCTAGTAATATCAATGTATTAACTTCAGACAGCATAGTAAACTTATCAGGGATAAGTAGCATATACGTACACTCATCGTTGCTTACCAATAATCTGGATAGTAGAACAAAGACTTTGTCAAATATTCTTTGTAGAATACCAGTTGACACAGCATCGTATGGGATCTTGCAATACATAAACAACGACGACTTTAAATGCACTGTTAACGACAAGTCTATAGACTTACTCCGCATACGTCTAGAAGACGACGACACTAATTTAGTGCAATTGAATGGACAAGAATGGGTCATAACTTTACAAGTAGACTTTGTATATAAACGGCAACTTAAGCTAGATGAAAGTGAACTATTAAATAATATCTAGACTCTAGTATTATATGAAGTTCTTTAAAAAGGTAGGAAGAAGTTTAGGTAAATTCTTTAAGAAAGCGAATCACACAGCGACACAGGTGTTCTCAAAAGCATCTGGTGTGGCTCATTCTATTGGTGGTGTAATGGATAAAGTAGCAGGGTCTGCTGTCGGGAAAGGCATTCTTGATGCGATTCCAGAGGGGCATTTGATCTACGATACTGTCAGAACTGGGGTCGGGGCAGTTGACAAAGGCTTTCGCAAAGCAAGTGAATTGTCTAGAGGGGTTGAACGGATAAGTCAAGCAAAGAATCTAGATTCAGCACTAAAACAGGGAGAACAACTTTTTAATGCTGGTAAGGCTGGTTTCGAAGGAAGCAGAAAAGATTATCAAGAGGTAAAGGGGAAACTGGAAAAGGTGAAAGAAAGACGAAGGTCAAAGCGTGACAGAAGATAGTTTGTTTCTTTATTTTCTTGTCTTTAGTATTAATGCCTATAGGAAGAAAGCAAGAAAGAAGTTATGGATATGTGTTGACTCTACGAAGTAAGGACAAGATTATGGGAACAAACAACAATTTTGTGTGTCAATTACCTAGTGCCTTTGCAGTAACAAGTGAGAATTATCTTATTAAACTAATCAATGCACACATACCTTTGCCACAATACAATACAAACTCGAACGCCACCCATCTTTATAGAACAGCATAAAGCAACATCGCACATACTTCTCGCCTGACGCCCAACAACCGAGCAACTTGTGGAAGTACTCAATCAACTCTGTGTTTCTAGAGAACAGCCTCGAAAAAACTTCTTCCCAATACGGGCATGGCTCGTCTTTGTCTGCACAGGAGTACACGAGATTGTTGAGTTTAGAATACGTGAAGTAGTCCTGTTTCTGAAATCACACAATGCCTTAAAGACCAGGTAGATGCCCGAACGCCAGTGTGCTTTTCCATTATGTCTGCAAAGCACCTGCTGAAGTTGTTTCGAGTCATGCGTGTACCTGAATTCGTTAGGATCAAGGCATCAGTATTGTTCAATCGCTTATCGTCGAACAACCACTTGCAATACTTTGTCATGGGAGACTTGATGAGAAATGTCTTTTGTCCGTATTTTTTTCACGTCTTGTACCTGTTTAAGACAAGATAGAAAGACTTGTTTTTCTTGTAAACGTAGTTTTTGTCAGTTTGTGGTGACCAAGACTTCTTCGTTACTGCCTCTCTGACAAAAATCGTGTCTACAAGGTCATTTCTTAGAGGATACAGCCAATAGAATTGCAAAATCAACGCCTCTTGTACATTTAAGTAGTCCTGATAAGTAGTGCTTACGTCGTTGGGATCTTTAAGCAACGACAATCTCGCATTCTCAACACTCTGTTTTACATCATATTGTGACAGAACTCGTCAGCCTCCGAGCGAGTTGCAAACGCTACGTGTCCAACTTGTCTAACGTTTTCCTCTTTCGTGTAAACATTGTAAATAGTGGGACATTCATCACCATCTTCTTCTTCTTCTTCTTCTTTTTCGTAATCTCCAAAAGCCTCCTCGGCTGTTTCTAAAGGTTGTACCTTAATGTGAGACGTAGTATATTTATCACGCCTAGTAGTCATCATAGAGCAAAACTTTTTAGCCTCCTCATGAGTTGCAAACACATAAACCCTCTCGTAGAGATGGCGTTAATAGCCGTTATGTTATAGGCGTTATCTCGAACAATAACCCTGTAACATACTCCTTCTTGCTTATCCATCTGGGGGTTCGGCAATTTTCGGTGGTTAAAAATGGTGTTTTCAGAGTGGTGTGGGTTTAGCCTTTGAAAGGTTTCAAAAGTGTTTTCGACTGGTTCGTTCGTGTTCGTGTTTGTGTTCGTCTTGTTGTTCATAATACTAGTGTATATATTTTATCTTTAAGTCATTTTCTCTACAGCCCCCACCCCCGCCGGCCACCGCCCCTTTATAGAACCAAAAGGGACAAGAGCGTACCAATAAGCAAAAAGCAAACACACAAGGACAGGTGTCGCTTTGCTTTTTGCTCTTCGTGCGTTGCCCCTTTTCTCGCTTTCTCGTCGCAAACGCAGATATATTAGCCCCAAAGACTAAGCCGCCGCTTTGCTTTTTGCATTTTGGACACATGACTCTTTAACTTTCATCACGACGACGACTTTTTGCGATCAAAAAATACGTTGTGCCATTGGTCGAGTATGTTGTGCCATTGGGCGATTTAATTACCGACCAGCACTGTTGCAACCTCTAAAACGCATATAAGTACCCCGTACTTCTGCCCACACGTAATTGCACTGCGTTGTTTCTTTGTGCGTATACTTCTATAGCAAAACAAATTTTATTGCTCTAACACCCTTCTCTGCCGCCCTCCGCCGCCCTCTGCCTCTTCTCTGCCCTCTCTGCCCCATATAACAACACGCTTTAATGTAGACACTATATTCCAGAAAAGAGTCCAAGCAGTTTTTTCGCAGCTCAGGAGGGTTTTTGGATTCGGAGCCGAAGGTTGTTGTGTTGCAAGTATATTGTTTTCTTTCGCTCGTCATCGCTTCGTAGGAATGTTCGGTATGGTGCGCACCTTCGTTATGCTCCTTCTCTTCCCCCTCTGCCTCTCCTTCCCCAAGGTCGGTTTCGGCAAATTCTCGATGCTCTCCTACGAGCAGCTCCGCGACACGCAGCCCGCGTACGCCGAGTGGGTGCTAGAAACACGCTTCAGGAAGGGATCGGCGGGTACAACGCTGAAGGACTGGCTGCGTGCTGAGAGAGGGAGGAGAAAGGGGGGGGCGTCTAAGGCCCCTCTTATCGCCAACGTTGTAGGATCAAGCAGCGACAAGCCCAAAAAATTCGGCTACAGCACTTGGAAGGATGTGTGGCTCGCGAGCACGGGTAGGAGCTGGCCGCGACTTTGCGCTTACTCCGACTGCAAGAACATCCCGAACTTGGGGGGGCATGTGTACATGAAGGGTGAGAGGCAGATGCCTTTCATCGTCCCCATCTGCAAATCTTGCAACTTATCACCAAGCAGGGACTACAATAAGGGGTACAGCGCCCCAACACGCCACGTGGCCGTGGCTCTCCCTGCGCCCACCGGGGACATGGTGGACGGGAAGGGGTACTTCTCCAAGAGGAAGACGAGGAAAGACATGCAGGCGGGAGGGGCGGGGCCCTGCAGATTGCACAAGGGGAAGGCAAAGAGGGCGGTAGGCAAAGCCGTTAAAAGGGGGGGGGGCGGCACTAAGCCAACGATGAAAACGACGAGGACAAAGAAGGGCAACAAGATCGTGACGAGGGAGTTTGGGCGCCTTGCTGATGGGACTCCCATCACCGTCACGACAACAGACTATGTCTCGCCGCACGACGACGACTCATAACAAAAGCAACAAATTGAACGTCTGCTTGAAACGAGAGAAAAATGTTTCGTACCAAAAAATGAAAAACCTTTAATTACCACCATTAGCCAAGGAGGGCCTCGAGCTCCTCAGCGTACTTGACAACGAGCCAGTCCGCCTTCATGGCCAGCATGTTGCTGTCGAAAGCGCTCAAGCTGGCTGGGAACTGGTTCGGCCACCTCTCGTCCAGGCCCGCCCTCGGCTCCGCGGCGTCGTCGAAGCTGTCGAGGAAGGCGTCGCTGTACTCGTTGGAGAACACTACCAGGGAGGACAGCGAGTAGCCCGACACTCCCAGATATGAGTTATCAGAGACCGGAACGTCCGACAAAGTTGCGCGCATCACGTTGGGATCGGTGAGGTTGCTGATGAAGTCTCCGTACAGTTCTTCGGGGAAGACAGCTCCTAGCTCGGGGCCCTCCAAGCTGTTCATCGTGTCGGTCGCGGCACCCACCCCGAAAAGGTACGAGAAGACGCTCGAAAGAGACGAAAGGGGATCGTTGTTGTTGTAGTGTCGCGGTCCACCTTAGACAACACTATACATGTGTATAGTGTTGTCTAAGGTGGACTGCGACAATGGTTTAGTTGTGCCTTGCCAACGAGGGCAGTACAGTGACTATACAACCAAAAGTGCCTGTGAATATTGTGAAGATGGCTTCTCCTGTTCTGGAGGGATGGGCCCGCGCCGTGTTCTGCAGGTAAGCCTTTGTTGGAACAAGACGAGAGGTTTCTGCTAACTCAGGAAGCATTGCTTTGTTTTGCCCCGAAGGGTCTAGCGTACCGCAAAGTACAACTGATGGATAGTACACAACTTCTCTTTCCGACGACACCAAGCCTGATCCTAAGATAAGGCGCACCGATAAAGTTTTAACCCTTCTTCACCATACCCAATATCCATAACCTTATCCCCCAAATGTCCTTTAATAGTGTATAGCTTCGCTAGAGTCCAGATCATGGCGTCGTTGCCCTTCGTGGCCCCAACGATTTCTTTGCCTGAAATCTTCAAGGTGGTTTTGAAGGCGGCGCAGGTATTCAACCTCAACTTGTTCTCGTTCGTTTCCACTGGCTTGCGACGAGCTCGACGACAGTCGCAGGTGAGAAGTAGATTATACTAACCCAAGCTCACAAATACGCATTTTTGACTCGTTTGCCGCAGCTTCCTTAGGAGAGATTATTCCATCAGCTGCGACTCGTCAGGGCGAGGTTTCTGGGTGGTCTATGGCGCACTGATGGTGCTGGTGTTCCCCATCGGAGTGGTGTGCTCCTACGTGCGCGCCCTCTGGGTGAATAGAGAGAAGCTCAGCGACGAGGAGATCGAAAGAGAAGAAGACCCCGAGCTCAGCGCCATTCGGGTGTGGGATTCGTGCAAGCCGCGGTTCTGGTACTTTGAGATCGTCGAGACCATCCGATGACTGCTCATGACACCGGAGTGCTCAGCATAATAGTTTTACCCCGCTTTGCGCCGGATTGCTCGTGTCGATCTTATTTGGCTCTGTGCTCTGTGTACTTCAACCATACAACGACACTCGAGACAACGCCATCGCCATCTTGGGCGAGTTACCAAAAGGACAACATGAGTACTAGTTTGAATGGATTTGCGATTGGGGCTTTGAAGGGAAAAAACGGGAAGAAGAAGAAGGAGGAGGAGAAAAAGAAGAAGAAGAAGGGTGGCGAGGATGACATTGAATTTGCCAAGAGGGGTCAGAGAGCGGGCAGTTCCTTTGAAAACTCGAACCCGATGCGCGATAACGTCGAGAACGATGAAGTGTGGGTCGAGCACTTGAGCGAGAATGGAGAGAGTTACTTCCACCAGCCCAGCACCGGGGAGACGGTATGGGACAGACCCGACGGGGAGATAACGCCGGCGTCCCTACAGATGGACGAAAAGTGGTTAAAGGCAGACGAAGGAAATGGTGACAACTACTGGTACGACGAGACAAGCGGGAGGACGACGTGGTCGGACAGAAGTCAGGGATGAAGTAAAATCGTGCTATTCAACACGTCAATACGCTCGCTGCCGCTACTATTAAAAAGATACTTAGTATATACAACAAATGCTTTCTTTTCTTTTTTCAAGCTTTTTTAAATTACTTCTTCTTCTCATTCTTCTTCTTCTGCTTCAAACGCGACGACGCATCCCGCATGATGACCACCCTCTCGTCCTCCTCCCCCCAGGCCTTGCCCTGGTTAATGATGAAACAATCCAGCTGCTTGACGATGTCTTCGGTATCACACTCCACCGCCAAAACCAGAGCGAACAGGGCCTCCCCCTCGCCCCTCTTGCCCTCCATCATCCTCAACATGGCGAGCTCCACCCTCACCAAAATGGTCAGCAAATCATCCTGGCCCAACTGACTCTTGAAGCTGACTTCGGTTGCCTCCAAGAGCTTCGACGCAGCCTCGAACTCCTTCTGCTGCCACAGCACGTGTCCTAGACTCAAGGCCGTCAACTTGCTGATGATCTCCCCCCCGTCACCCTGACTAATCTGAGAACTAAAGACGGCCTCGTACAACTCCCTCGCCCCCTTCAAATCGCCGCGGTACGCCAAGATCCCCCCCATGGTGCTCAAAGTTTGCAGAACATTAGGGTGCTGCGGTCCCAACAGTTGAGCCTGCACCTTCGCGAGCTGCTGGCACAACCCCTGCGCCTTGTCCAGCTCCCCCGCCTCGCAAAAGTCCACCGCAATCTCGTGCAGCGCCCCCGAGCTCTCCACGAGCAAGTTCCACCCCTCCTCGCTGGGCTCTGCGGCGGGCTCTCCAGGCTTCAACCCCTGCCCGGCCCTAACGGCGTGAACCTGCAGGATCGCAGCAGCAAGCATGATGTTCGTCCAAAGGTGACTTCCCCCCTGCGGGTCGACCTTCTCCTGAACCTTGCTCAACAGCCTGAACTTCTTTATGCAGCCGTCGAAGTCGCACGCGGACTGCAGAGCGATCGCCTCCTGCTTGAGCCGAGCGATCACGGCCATGGGGTCGACCTCACGTTCTTCTGTAGCCGCAGGTGGAGTTTCACGGGGGGTGGCATCCGCAGCCGGGGCGGGGGGCGCCCCGCCCTGGTCCTTCTCGTCCTCTTCGTCCTCCTGCATAAAGAAGTAGCCGACCATGAACGCCGCGGATAAACCCGCAAGCCCCAACACTATTGTGGTAGTCGAAGGTCCTTTTGACGAAGCCATGTCGTTTCTGGTTTGGACGGGGATTGGCTAGATTTCTTTTTGGGGGCGTTTGGTGTGTGTTGAGAGGGTTTAAAGGGGGTTGATATGCTATGTGTGTACGTAGAAAGAGTAACAGACACTGGTGTTGCTTGTGGGACGGTGAAATCGACGAAACTGAAATTGAGAGAAGAAATCTGAGAAAAGTTAGCAGTCAATTTCTCGAAACCTACGAACCACGATGTCCAAGCCTGTAGCCACACACTGTTCAACTAGGTAAAAGGCGCAGGATTTGGGAGAAAAGGGCAGCGGAGAGGACGAGGAGAAGGATAATGGGGAAGAGCAAAACGAGGGATCGGCCATTCTCCCAATAACGAATTCGACGACGTTCCTCACGTCCCATTTGTCTTTCCGGAACCCTTCCAACACCCAATCGTACATTTCGCCGTCTCCCTTGAGCTTGCTCAAGAACCTATCCGACTTAACGTCGCCCAAGATATAACCGTCGTTCAATGACGACCTGTTCGTGAGAGTATTCAAACCTTCGTAAATTTTGTAAGTGCACTCTCTGGTCAATGGCGAAGGGTCGTTTTTGTCGCAATAGGTGACGGTCTGGTTGTGGGGGTTTATTTTGTAGGTGTGGGTTTTGTAGTTGTCGCGGGAATTTATTTCTGATACGGCTGACTGCAAGAGGGACGACGTTTTTTGCACTGTTTGGAGGTGGTTCAGATGGGCGAGAGGGAGGAGGGAGGGGGGAGGGGGGGAGTAGATGCGCAAGTGTGTCGCGGTGGTGTAGGCGTTGTAGTCGATGTGGAGGTTGGAAGGGGTTGTTGATAGAGCAGTAAGGAGGGAGGTCACGCAGGAGGTGGAGGCGGAGTCGTAATTGTAGCGCTGGGAAGAATACACCATGGACCCGATCACCGTGTAAATATCGTAGAAGAGGTCGTAGAAGATGCAAATGTCGTCGCCTGTTCGCCTCAGCTTGGTGATCGACTTCGGGTTCGTGCAGAGGGGTATTCTCAGATCGGTTCGGGTTACGGTGTTGTTCTCGTTGAAGGTCATCAGGGAAAGATTGGGGGAATAGAGGAGCTCGAGGATCAAGGTGGAGGGCCTTAGGGAGGTGGAGTGGCGAATAGAACCGAAGGTCCAAGCGAGGGGGTCAGGGTGCACGGGATTCAGCGTGGAGGTGGCAGGAATGCATGGGTCACCCGTGGGAGTGAATTCAGGGACTAGGATTGAGACGTGGGATGAGGTGAAGACATAGACTCGTGAAGAGAGATCCACGCAGCAAGATTCGGCGTCGGGGAAGGGTATCGAGCCGATGCTAGTCACAGACGTTGTAGAGAAGGTAGCGACTGTTAGTGTCGGAGTGTTGTTGGGATCGGAGGGATCGGAGGGATCAGAGGGATCAGCAGGTGTTATATAAGCGCACGTTGGACTTGATGCAGGGCCTGCTATGTTCAGTGAGGTCGAATTTGGTGGGAGAGGGAGGTAGCACACCGTGTGAGGCTTTGAAGCGTCCATGTCAGAGCAAATCGACAGACACGAAAAATGTTTTTTTGAGCTCATTTGGCTGCGAAAAGCAAAGCGGAGAAAGAAAGAAGAGAAGAAAGAACGTTTTTTTTAAATCTTCTTCCACTTCAGGTTTAGCCAGTGCTCGCCACCATTTACACTGGAACTATCTTTGACTTCTTTTTTGCACTCTCCTTCATCTTCTTGTAATTTTCTTCCTTAGATCCCTCTATGAAAGGAATCTGATCCAAGTATATCCTCATTTCGTCCCTTTGCTCTACTCCATAGTACGATATTTTTCTTATCATTCCCTTTTTCATGCTTTCCACTAACCAAAAAGGACATGAATTCTCTTCTCCTACTTCTGCGTCCTTGTCAAAATGTTGAGTCGCTTCCGCCAGCTCTTTGAACAACTTAAGAGCATCGCTGTGATGGAAATAGCTTGGGTGCATGTACATAAATATGAAAGTTGTTCGCCAAAAATACGGCAAGGGGTTCATTGCTTCCATCATTTCTTGGCTGGTTTCGTACCTAAGGTACTGTTTATCGCGGTTGGCGACTACCTGTTGATAGAACATTTTGCCGCTCATGCGTTTAAATAGATTAACTTCTAGCTCAGAACACCTGTACATGGTCACCAAGAAAATTAAGGACAGCGTCCAGATAGCAAAAAATGCGGTCAGCAAAACATCTTCTTTCATCCAACTTTTCGAGGCAACAAATGGAGCTGAATATAGGACCACTACAGCGTTCATAATGAAACGATATAGGATTAGAGACACAAACATGTGTGGACCGCCGTTCCACGGTTGAAACACAATAGTTAAAGGTGCTGCAGATGTTGTCACATAATAGAGCGTCTTCAGAAGGATCCCCATGGGAATGTCTACCAAGCGGTTGGGCATGTTGACGAATGCGAAGGAAAACATCTCGCCCTCGTATACCTTGAAGGAACAATATATTAAGAGCTCAGCTGTCATCAAGCCTAGAATAGGCCTAAACGAATCTTGCACGAAAAACAATGTTGCCGTGCACAAGGCGAATGACATTGAATAGAAAAAGTTGAAAAGTAGCATTGACAACACGAAGGGTACCGCCTTCTTCATATTGTTCGGGACAAAGCAAACATATTCATCGCCAATCATGTTGTAACTGTACGAGCGTGCTATGGAGATGTTTGCGTCTGTCATAATGAAAGCGGTGGCTCCAAAGGATGCAAATAGTGAAGCAACTAAGACGGACGAAATCTGTTCATAATCCAGTTGCATTATTGCTATGCTTTGTATGATGGATTCAGGTAGGGACTCAAATCCTACTTCAACTGATTTGACAACAGCCAGCATGACAGATGGAGCAAACATAAGTTTTGTGCTATTCGCCTCTCGACCTATCCATACCCCAAATCCTTCGAACACAGGGGATAAACCGGTCGCTGCAATTGCACTTTGAACGACTAATTGGAACTTTGTGTGTCTGTGGTACTGCATTATTGTCAGCAAAACCTGCCAGAACAACGCAAGCCCAATGAAGGTCGCCGATAGGTAAAACCAGGACAGAAGGCCGACCTTACGGTACTCAATGGCCACCAAGACATCTGTTACTAGGTCGAAATAGGAAACTGAGAGGGAGAAGAGGATGCGACCGGCCACACCAAACCTAGATAACTTCATCATCGGCCTGATCAGCTTCGCCAAGTTCTGCAGAAACAATTTGGTATTATCGAGCACATTCTGCATTTTTTCGTCGACGTTGAGCGTTGGAAAAATTTTATTGAACCATACTTCGACATCGTCTTCTATAACATTGGACAGCTTGATGGCGTTGAGGAAAGATTTTACAAGAACCTTAATGTCCACGTCGAGGAGGGCAGAGGCGAAAGACTTTGCGTGAAGGATCGAACTTTTCATGTCCTTCAGTAAATTTGCTTGTAATTCGCTGTTGTCGCCCAGGAACACACTCAGCCGCCGCTGCTCTTTATTTTCTATCTCAGGGGCACCAGGGAGTTGGGGCGTCGATGGTCTAGAAGCTTCATCTGGGTTTCCATTGTTATTTACGGCTATCAACACGGATTCATGCCCGTATTGCTGGACAAGTTCTTGAACCTTCGCGTCCAAGGATGCTTGGCGGTCAATAGAGGACATTTGGAAGAAAAATTAGTTGGAGGTCGAAGGCGAGGTCGCAGCTGTTGGGGGTGAATGTTGCTGGTTAAGGTTATTATGAGGGGAGAATGGGTTGGTGTATTTCGTTTGCGGCGGACAATGCGTAATTTGAGTAGTTGTATCAGTTCCAACGAGAGTTTGAGAGTAGGCGGTGGATAATTGATTGAAACTGTTTCTGCCTTTTTTTATTTCTGGAAGGTGAAAGCAAAATCGAAAAAGAAAAAGGGTTGCGAAATAAAAGAGAAAGAAAGAAGAATTGTTTCATTTAAAATATTTACTTCTTCCACTTCGGATTCAGCAGATGAACTTCCCCCCCGGCGCTCGCCGCCACCCTAAACCCATAACCCTCGTCATCCTTCTCCACGCATATTGCCCCCGCATCCTCCCCGACAATCCCTCTGTTGACCGCCGTGATCTCCCCCCCCTTGACCCCCTCGTTCCCTCCCCCAACGTCAAACAACGACAAGCCCCCGGTCCTGTCCCCCCCCGATATAACGTAAGTACTCCCCCCAACGACAGGAGAATAAAAATGAGCGAGGGAGAATTTGACAACTTCGACGACAGTTTCCACTGTCCCTGCGACGACCGATCAGTTCATGCACACACCTGAGTTCAGGAAGCATTTCGTTGAGCGCGTTCCAGGGGATACGTTGATGAGGGTGAGGTTGGCGACGAAGGGTTTGAACGCTGCGGCGGATGCGTTGATTGACGAGAGTGTTGAGAACGGCACGATTATGGTTCACGGTGGGGAGGATATAGGTTACAACGAAGCATTAGCACTAATGGAGAGGTGTAAGCTCGTAACCCAGGTGAACTTCCTTCTAAATATTACGAAGATTGGAGCTAATGCCTTCCCCTGGGCCAACAACCTCGTCGTTGTTGATATCCCCGAGGGCATTGAGAGCATCGGTGAAGAGGCCTTCAAGCGCTGCACTAGTTTGACTACAGTATTTTTCTCGACGACGTTAATATTGATTGGCGAGTACGCCTTCTTTGAATGCTACAGTCTAGACAACGTCGATCTCCTCCACACAAACCTTCAAAAATTAGGCGAAGCTGCCTTTTGGGCTTGCCGCGCACTACAATCGATGACGATCCCGGACTCTCTTCAAACGTTCGGCAGGGCCGTCTTCTCTGATTGCTCCAAGCTAGTCCCCTTCTGCGTTAACGTTAGCAGCCCCTTTAACGATACAACATCCAACGTTGTCGCCCACCTCCGCTCCCTACAAAATAAGTTAAAAAAATCCCAATTCAATATCAAAATCAATCGTCAGCAGGTTATATTATTATTATTATTATCATACTCCCAACTCCCACCCTCCAGCTCCTCCACCTTCCCCTTCAAAACCTCCCTAGCCATCTCCAGCGCCTCCTTCTCCCTCTATTGTTTTGGAGATATTGTCCTTGAAGACGCCCATGAGTCCGCTACTCTTGACGCTTAGCGCGGCGTTGCGCCTGACAAGTTATCGGATGTCCCCCCTTGTCCGATCTCTATTTCTAGGGTTTTCCTTACCCCTGATCTATATGTATTTCGTTGCCCGTCTCACTCGTCCCTGGACCTTAAATGTCTTCTTTCCGACGCTATATCAAAGGTGAAAATCGTTCGAATCGAACAAGAATTTTTCGAAAATTCTCAAAAAATCACTCAAAGTTCCTAAAATTCGCGTTAAAAAAATCACTGCCAAATCTCGACTGTTTTGATAAGGTCGAGCTCGTTATACAAAATCAAATACTCGTTCCGTAGGGCACCCCTCCACTTCCCTTCCAGCCCTCAATGTCTCAGCTCCGCTTTGACCCCAAGGTCCGCTACTCGCAGCCCGAGTCTGACGATGGCGCCGCGGCTCAGCCTACAAAGCCTTCGGAGGCTCCAACAGGCAATATCTCTCCCCTGCGTTCACGAGGGATGCTGAGCCTGCCTGGCGACGACAGCGGGATGCACCTGTACAGTTTTGGCAGCCAAGGTGAGTCACGCTCAGTTGTCCTTTTACTCCCCCTCATTTCCCTAACTCTTTCCCCACTATTTCCCACCTCCAGATCTCGATCATTACAACCTGCCTCGATCTCAAGCATCAAAACCCAAGACCTCCTCCAAGCTCAAGGATATCCGTTCCTCCACCAAGAAGCAGGCGTCGGCGACCGCCGCCGCTCCTGAATCGAAGAAGCTCAAGAAGTCCAAGTCGGCCACGAGCACTCAGCAGCCCTCCGCAGGCCATGGCGGAGGTGCTCTGGATGCCGGTGCCCCTTCGGGTGAGTCGACAAGAACCCTCTCAAGAACCCTCTCGAGTCTCACACCGCCCACCCAAATCAAACCCCCCCTTTCTTCCTCTAACACCCCCTCCCACCCCACCTCATCCCCAAACAGGTCTCAGCTTCCTCAGCCACGCCTACGAGAACGAGGAGTCCTCCTCCTCCCCTCCCCTCCCCACCACCACCGACGAAACCTCCCTCCCCCCTAACCCCGACACCAACCCTCTCGCCCAAACCCTCGCCCTCCCCGTGGACCCCCTGACCCCCACCCTCGAGACGGGCGAGGACGCTATAAACTTCTTCGCGCAACACGGTTCCTCCTCTCCCATCAAATTCGTGCACCTTGTGAAGGCCGACTCTGGCATTAATTTCCGTCCCTACGACCTCCAGGTCGTCCGCCCCAAGGACGTCGGCGCGCACTACTACACAATGTCCTCCGCCGGTCTGGTCCACGTGGCTCCCAACACCGCTTCCGAGTTCATTCCCCTCGCCGAGTGGATGCGTCAATCCACCAACTTCAATATGCTCCGCTCCATCCGCTTTTACAAATACTACCTTCACACGAAGGCGTTCAATATGTGGAGGGACAATGTGCGTTTCAAGTTGTACTGCAACCAGCGCGCGAAGATTCAGGGTAATTTGTTCCTCGCTAAGGATAGGTGAGTTGTTGAGTAAATTCCCCCCCCACTCCCCCCCCCCTCTAACACCCTCTCCCACAACCCCACAGCTTTTGTGAACCCCTCCTCGAACTCAAGAAACACATGCTCGACCTCCAAAATGTCTCCCTCCTCGACCTCGGCATGAAGACCTTCGAATCCAACCTCTTCCTCGAGCACCAGTCCGTAAAACGCAACGACGCCTCGAAGCAGTTCGAGGAGGTCTGCGACAAGATCCAGAAAATCGTGCAGCGCGTCACTGAGAACGTCGCCAACCTGGCCTCCTCCGCGGACAAGGACGACGGCCAGGACGGCGCCGCGAACCTCTTTGCGGCTGTCGAGAAGAACAAATCCATGGTGGCCCTCAAGGCCGAAATGGCCGACCGCAGGCGCATCCTCAAGCGCGCGGAGCAGGAGGCGGGCATGCTCGCCGACTTCATCCGGTCCGTGGACTACCTGATCGTCGAGTGCCTCGCCGAGAAGGCCATCGACACCACCGATTGGTTCCTCGGCTCGCTCAACCAGAAACGCAAGGTACGAACGTCGCGAGGAGCAAAGCGGCTGGGAATGCGGCAACTCCGCGAGTTACGATATTAGAGTCACATTATACTATCGAGGAGCGAAGCGACGAGGATTTGTACTTGATTTCGTACAACTCGTCTTTTCGCTCCTCGCTGGGAATGCTTTAATCGGCTCGCTTCGCTCGCCGCTCGTCACGATGCTAGAAGCACTTAATGCTAACCCGTCGCTTCGCTCCTCGATATTGCTCCTCGCAGAACGGCCTCTTTGAGACCACCGTGCAGTTCACCTCCACCTCCACCGGCTTCTACCCCCCCTGCCCGGACATTCAGAAGATGATCTCCTCCGTTATCGACGCCCTCATCGGCACCGTGAACTCGGTCCAGCGCATCGTCTACACTCGCCCCTTCACCGAGCACGTCGTGGGCGTCGTCAAGGACGCTCCCAACGTGCAGCAGATCATCCGCAACTCTCGCTCCTTCAAGCAGATCTGTGACGCCATCAACGTCAAGATCTCCGGCGACTTCGACCTCGCCGAGTCCTATGTGCACCAGCACATCACGACTCAGTTCCGCGACATTTACGACGACACCAAGAACTGGAACTTTGAAAAGTTCAAGCGCGCCGACTCCAAATTCTCCAAGTTCAAGTCTGAGATGGAGCGCGTCAAGGAGTACGAGGAAAAGCTAGACAAGACCATGAAGAACCGCCAGCAGTGCGGCATCCTCGAGGTCGAGTCGCGCAACCTCAAGCAGATCATGACTCCCATGGTGCGCAAGAAGATGAGCGACATGAAGGAGCTCGTCCGCGACCTGGCCAAGGCCATGGCGAACTGCCAACTTGTTGAGATCAAGAAGCGCATCCAGGTCGTCGCCGCGCGCCCGCACTCCCTCAAGGACTTCGCCGGCTACGTTGAGTCCATCTCCAACCTCAAGACCAAGGAGAAGGCCCTCACCAAGCACGTCGAGACCGTCGAAAAGGTAAGAAGTCGTCTCGTCGCTCATCTCCTCGTACTTCAAACGGCTGCGCTTCTAGTCTGGTCTAAGCGCGCGCGCCTCTTTTTTCGCTACGCTATTTTAACTCGCCGTCGCTTTCGCTCCTCCGCGCCTCGAAGATGTACAACCTCCTCAAGCAGCACCACGTCATGATCCCCCCCGAGGACGAAGTCCAGCTCGATGACCTGCACAACGTGCTCGACGAGTACAAGCTCAAGATGGAGGAGGCGATGAAGTTCAAGGAGGAGCTCCTTCCCGAGATGTCCACCTCCCTCGGCCTCTCCATCAACCGCCTCAACCAGAACCTCGACGCCGAGACCGCCAAGCTCTCCGAGGGCGTCTTCATCGACGTGTCAAACTTCGACGAGCCCAGCCCCGCGCTCGACGAGCTGATCCAGACCAAGCAGAAGCTCGACTCCATCGAAGAAAAAGCCGTCCAGTTCCGCAAGTTCCAGGAGCTCTTCAACCTCATGCCTGAGGAGTACGACAACCTCAAGATTGCCAAGGACAAGTTCGCCGCCACCGACAAGCTCTGGCAGACGGTCAACAAGTGGAACGAGCAGGTACGAAGTCGCGAGGAGCGAAGCGACGAGCTGGGAATGCGACAATTTATTACGATCGTAATTCACCCACATTTACTCCAACCCCCCCCCCCCCAAGCCGCATTCACCCCCCACCCAATTCTAACTCGTTAAATACGCAACTCCAAACTTCGACTCGCTACGCTCGTCGCTCGTCACTCGCAGTACGACGGTTGGATGAACGACGAGTTCACCACCCTCGACGTTGAGGAGATCAACAAGGACGTGCAGGTCTTCTTCAAGGAGTCTTTCAGCATGCACAAGAAGCTCAACAACGAGGTCACCGCCAAGCTCAAGGACAAGACCAACGATTTCAAACTGAAGATGAACGTCGTCCTCGAGCTCGGAAACCCCAACATGAAGAACCGTCACTGGGAGAAGGTAAGAAGCTGCGAGGAGCGAAGCGACGAGCTGCAAATACAACAATTACGGTCGTAATTCCCCCACTCCACTAGATTCAGTCTTGATATCGACACCACCAACCCCCACCACCCAATTTTAACTCGTTAAATTACGCAACGTCAATATTTTTGCGACTCGCTACGCGCGACGCAGATCTACACCGCTCTCCAGCAGACCTTTTACGACAACCTCACCTTTGCGCTCGAGGAATTGCTCTCGTACGGAATCCTCAACCACCAGGACCTCGTGTCCGAGGTCTCGGCCGCTGCATCCGGAGAGGCGCAGCTTGAGGACTCCCTCGCCACCATCCAGGCCGGCTGGGCGGACATGGACTTCACCTGCCTCAACCACCGTGACCAGGCCAATGTCTTCATCCTGGGCTCCCTCGAGGACATATTTACCCTCCTCGAAGACAACCAGGTCACCCTCCAGACCATGATGGGCTCCCGTTTCATTATGGGCGTCCGCGACGAAGTTGAGGCCTGGGCGAAGAAGCTCGGCCTCTTGTCCGAGACCCTCGACGAGTGGGTGAGTTTTTGCTAAGATTTTATTCCCCAACATAAATTTTCCTAACTCCCCCCTCCCCTCCTCGAACTCCTCGCAGATCGCCTGCCAGCGCAACTGGATGTACCTCGAGACCATTTTCTGCGCGGAGGACATTCAGAAGCAGCTCCCCGTCGAGTCTCAGAAGTTCATGGTTGTGGACAAGATGTGGAAGAACATCATGAAGCAGGCCTCCGAAGCCCCCAAAGTCATTGGCTCCATCGACGACGGACCCTCGCTCCTCGAAAAATTCCAGCAGGCCAACGCCACTCTCGAGTCCGTGCAGAAGTCCCTCGAGGACTACCTCGAGACGAAGCGCATGGCCTTTCCCCGTTTCTACTTCCTCTCCAACGACGAGCTCCTTGAGATCCTTTCCCAAACCCGCGACCCCCACGCCGTGCAGCCTCACATGCAAAAGTGCTTCGACGGCATCAAGTCCATCGAGTTCGGCACCGGCCGCGACGCCAAGAAGATCCTGGGCTACACTGACCCCAAGGGCGAGAACGTCAAGATGACCGAGGAGTGCGAGGCCGAGGGCCCGGTCGAGTTCTGGCTCATGCAGGTTCAGTACTGCATGCGCAAGGCCCTGTACGACGCCGGCCAGAAATCGTTCGACCTCTACCCAAAGGACGAGGCGGGCCAGATCGACCGTGGCGAGTGGCTGTTTGCCTACCCCGCCCAGACCGTGATCATGATTGACCAGGTGTACTGGACCGGAGGGCTCGGAGGAGGTGAGACGCAGCGAGGAGCGAAGCGATGAGTAACGTAGAGAACGCGCTGTCTATGAATTCGGAGCGTAGAAAACGCATTGTCTGTGAACTCGTCGCTCGACTCCTCGCTGCGAATACGACAATTTAAGGGAGTAACAATGCGAACCCTAACGTAGTCTAGTCTAAATGCTCAAGCACTTTCACCCCCACCCAATTCTAACACTACCCCCTCCCCCCGTCGCAGCCATTTCCAGGATCCAGTCTGGGGAGGACAAGGACGCCGTCGAAACGTTCTACAAGTTCTCACTTGCCCAGATCGACGGCATGGTTCAGCTCGTGCAGACCGACCTCACCAACCAGCAGCGTATCATGATCGGCGCCGTCATCACCATCGATGTCAACAAGCGTGATGTCACCCGCGCCCACGTCACCGAGAAGGTCTCCACCATTGACGACTTCACCTGGACCAAGCAGCTCCGCTACTACTGGGAGGACAAGGCCGCGCACAAGAACTGCCCCACCTTCGCCAAAGAAGCCGACTGCGTCGCCCGCCAGACTAACACGTGCTTCCCCTACGGCTACGAGTACCTCGGCAACGGCCCTCGTCTCGTCATTACGCCCCTCACCGACATTTGCTACATGACGCTCACCGGCGCCATGCACATGAAGCTCGGAGGTGCCCCCGCCGGGCCCGCCGGTACCGGAAAGACCGAGACCACCAAGGATCTCGGCAAGGCCCTCGCCGTCTACTGCGTAGTTTTCAACTGTTCCGACGGCCTAGATTTCAAGATCATGGGCCGCTTCTTCTCCGGACTTGCGCAGCAGGGCGCCTGGGCGTGCTTCGACGAGTTCAACCGTATCGACATTGAGGTGCTCTCCGTGATTGCCCAGCAGGTGCTCTGCATCCAGCAGGCCATGGTCACCAACCTCATTGAGTTCGAGTTCGAGGGAAATGTCATTCCCATCAAGCCCTCCTTCGGAGTCTTCATCACCATGAACCCCGGTTACGCCGGACGTGCCGAGCTGCCCGACAACCTCAAGGCCTTGTTCCGCCCCGTCGCGATGATGGTCCCCGACTACCGTCTCATTGCCGAGATAATGCTCTTCGCCGAGGGTTTCGTCAACGCCCTGCCCCTCTCCAACAAGATGCAGCAGCTTTACGCGCTCGCCTCCGAGCAGCTCTCCAAGCAGGACCACTACGATTTCGGCATGCGCGCCGTCAAGTCCGTCCTGGTCGCCGCTGGACAACTCAAGCGTAAGGAGCCCGACACCGTCGAGGACTTGCTCCTCATCCGTGCCATGCGCGACTCCAACGTGCCCAAGTTCTTGGTCAACGACCTTCCCCTCTTCGCCGGCATCCTCTCCGATCTCTTTCCCGGGATTGAAGTGCCCTACGTCGACTACGGAGTCCTCAAAACCGCCATCGAGGACACCCTCGTGGCGCTCGAGCTCCAGAAGAAGGAGTCCTTCATCTCCAAGGTCATTCAGGTCCACGAGACGCAACTCGTCCGCCACGGAATGATGGTTGTCGGCGAGGCCGGCTCTGGAAAGTCCACCAACATGCAGGTGCTCGCCGAGTCCCTCACCCTTCTCTGCGCCAACGGCGTCGTGGATCGCGACGGCTTCTACAAGACCGTCGACCGCCTCATCCTCAACCCCAAGTCCATCACTGCGGGAGAGCTCTACGGAGAGTTCAACGAAATGACCAACGAGTGGAAGGACGGAATCGTTCCCAAGCTCGTCCGTTCCGTCTGCCAGGCCCTTGTCGACGGATCCGACAACCGAAAGTGGATCGTCTTCGACGGCCCCGTCGACGCCATCTGGATTGAGAACATGAACACCGTCCTCGACGACAACAAGACCCTCTGTCTTGCCAACTCTGAGCGTATCAAGCTCCCGCACACCCTTCACATGATGTTCGAGGTGATGGACTTGAAGGTAGCGAGTCCCGCCACCGTCTCGCGTTGCG
Organism: Triparma laevis f. inornata; assembly: GCA_012489335.1. NCBI lineage: Eukaryota > Bolidophyceae > Parmales > Triparmaceae > Triparma > Triparma laevis. Next base: position 43,714 of record BLQM01000106.1, read on the forward strand.
GCATGGTCTACATGGAGCAGGAGCACGTCGGCATGCTCTCCTTGGTCCGCACGTGGGTCACCAGCAAGCTCTCGCACATCCTTAGCGAGGAGATGACCGCCGCGGTGCTCAAGATGGTCGAGGATCACGTCGAGGACGGCATCAAGTTTGTCCGCGAATTCTGCCAGGAGAAGGTCGTCTCGGACAATTCCAACCTCGTCGCCTCTCTCCTCAAGATGCTTTACTGCGTCCTCGACCCCACCCGCGGCTTCCACCCGGACCACCCCAAGGCCATGACCAACCTGAAGCTCTTCTTCGTCTGGTCCTTCGTCTGGTCCATCGGCGCCAATATCACCGACGCCTCCCGCCCGGAGTTCCAGGGATGGGTCATGAAGCGCTTCATCTCCCTCCTCCCCGAGAACTGCCTCGAGTTCCTCCAGAACATTTACGACTACGTCATGGACGAGGAAAAGAGCATGTTCGTGCCCTGGTCCGACCTCATGACGGACTTCACCTACGCCGTGGGAACGCCCTATTTCAACATCATCGTGCCCACCGTTGAGACCACCCGCTACAACTTCGTCATGAAGAAGCTCATGTGCGGTGGCTACAATGTCCTCCTCTCGGCCGAAACCGGCGTGGGAAAGAGCGTGGTCATTCAGCAGTTCCTGGACGAGATGTCCGTGACCAACGAGTACGTCAGCTACACCATGGGCTACAGTGCCCAGACCAAGCCGAGCAATATTCGCGACGTCATCGAGGAGAAGCTCGAGAAGAAGCGCAAGACGCTCTTGGGCCCGCCCGCCGGAAAGAAGATGCTCTTCTTCATCGACGACCTCAACATGCCCGCCTTGGAGACGTACGGCGCCCAGCCCCCCAACGAGCTGCTCCGCCAGCTCATTGACCAGAAGGGCTTCTACGACGTCAACAAGCTCTTCTTCAAGAATATTGCGGACGTCATCTTCGCCGGAGCCTGCGCGCCCCCCGGAGGAGGCAGGAACGAAATTTCCCCCAGGCTCATGAGGCAGTTCTACATGGTCTGGCTGCCCTCCCTCTCGGAGAGCAGTATGACCAGGATCTTCTCCTCGATCCTCGAGGGATTCCTCGCCAAGACCATCCCGGCTCTGTCCGCCTTTGCGGGCTCAATCGTCAAGGCCTCCGTGGAGATCTACAGCAGGGTCGAGAAGGACCTGCTCCCCACGCCCGCCAAGTCTCACTACACCTTCAACCTTCGTGACATGAGCAAGGTCTTCCAGGGCATGCTCATGATCTTGCCCCAGCACGCCGCGGACGAGGAGCAGCTCTTGAAGCTCTGGTGCCACGAGGAGGCCCGCGTCGTCCGTGACCGTCTCATCGACGACCACGACAGGGACTGGTTCAACGCCATGATGAAGGAGATGCTTGCCACGCACATGGGGAAGGAGTGGGAAACATCTGAGTTCTCCTCCAACCTCTTTGGCGACTACCTCACCAGGGACGACAAGCAGTACCAGCAGATCAACGACATGAATAAGCTTCACGAGCTACTCGTCGAGTACCTCGAGGAGTACAACATCACGTTCCCGTCGCAGATGCACCTCGTATTCTTCCAGGACGCCATTAACCACGTTTCGCGCATCTGCCGCATCCTGCGCCAGCCCCGCGGAAACGCCCTCCTGGTCGGAGTCGGCGGCTCTGGAAGGCAGTCGCTCTCTCGCCTCTCGGCTTTCATGGCCGACTTCAAGTGCAAGTCGATCGAGATCACCCGCGGCTACGGCAGCAACGAGTTCCACGAGGATCTCAAGATGATCCTCATGAGCGCCGGCGCCGAAAACCAGCAGACCGTCTTCCTCTTCTCCGACACCCAAATCGTCAAGGAGAGCTTCCTCGAGGACATCAACAACATCCTCAACAGCGGAGAGGTGCCCAACCTCTACGCTAGCGACGAGATGGAGAAGATCATCGGAATGGTCCGTCCCCTGGCCAAGGCCGCGGGAAAGCTCGAGACGCGCGACGTTATCTTGCAGCACTACATTCAGCTCGTGCGCGAGAACCTTCATATTGTCCTCTGCATGAGTCCCATCGGAGCGGCCTTCCGCACCAGGTGCAGGATGTTCCCCTCGCTGGTGAACTGCTGCACCATCGACTGGTTCTCGGCCTGGCCCGAGGACGCCCTCAATAGTGTCGCCATGAGGTTCATCGGCGAGGGAGCCAAGGAGCTCGGCATCGAGGACTTTGTAACTCCCTTGTGCGAGATGGCGGTGAAGATCCACCGCTCCGTCGAAGTTGGCACTGTCAAGTTCTACAAGGATCTGAAGCGCCACAACTACACCACGCCCACCTCTTACTTGGAGCTTATCAAGCTCTACACCGAGACCCTCCGCGTCAAGAGGGAGGAGGTGTCGACGAACGAGAAGCGCTACCGCGTGGGACTCGAGAAGCTCGCCGAGACCGAGGTCATGGTCGCGGAGCTTCAGGAGACTTTGAAGGACATGCAGCCCAAGATCGACGCTGCCAAGATTGAGACCGCCGAGCTGTTGGTAAAGGTCACGAAGGATCAGGCCGACGCCGATGCCCAGCAAGCCATCGTCGAGAAGGAGGTCGCCGACGCCAACATCGTCGCGTCCGAGGTCCAGGGCCAGAAGGACAGTGTCGAGGCCGATTTGGCCGAGGCCCTTCCTGCCCTCGCCAGTGCCGTTAAGGCTCTGGACAGTTTGGACAAGAAGAGTATCGGTGAGGTGAAGGGCTTTGCCAAGCCTCCCGCAATGGTCCAGTACACCTTGGAGGCTGTCTGCATCTTGATGGACGTCAAGCCCACCTGGGACGACAGTAAGAAGATGATGAACGACTCGTTGTTCTTGCAGAAGCTCGTCGATTTCGACAAGGACGCCATCGCCCCCAAGATCATCAAGAAGATTAAGAAGTTCTTTGACAACCCGGATTTCACCCCCGACGCTGTCGGCAGGGTCTCCTCCGCCGCCAAGTGCTTCTGCATGTGGGTCAGGGCGATGTACTTGTACGACACTGTCCCCAAGACGGTGGAGCCCAAGAAGATTGCGCTGGCGGCCGCTGAGAATAAGTTGGGCGGCGTCATGTCCGAGCTGAACGAGAAGAGGGCGATCTTGAGAGGGGTTTTGGAGAAGGTGGCGGAGCTTAAGGCTCTGCTGCAGTCGACCGAGGCCAAGAAGCAGGCGTTGGAGGACCAGGCGGCCAAGACCATCACGCAGCTTTCGCGCGCGGAGCAGCTCTTGGGTGGTTTGTCCGGCGAGAAGGGAAGGTGGATCGAGTCCGCTGACAGGTGAGACACCACGAGGAGCGAAGCGACAAGTTTCTCAATATCCGCCACTAACACGCTCGCTGCGCTCGCGCTCGCTTCGCTCGTCGCAGGCTCAGCAAGGACCGTGTCAACTTGGTTGGAAATATCATCTTTTGCGCCGGCATGCTCGCCTACCTCGGCCCCTTCACGAGCGAGTACAGGAAGGAAATGGGCCAGGAGTGGGTCGCCGCCTGCAAGGGCAAGAACATTCCCGTCGACGAGAACTTCTCGTTGGAGACTATTTTGGGCTCGCCCGTGACGATCAGAGACTGGCAGATTTTCGGCCTCCCCGCCGACCAGTTCAGTACCGAGAACGGCATGCTCTGCACCATGGGCAGGCGCTGGCCGCTCATGATTGATCCCCAGGGACAAGCGAACAGATGGGTCAGGAAAATGTGCGCGAACGACAACTTGCTCGTAATTAAGTTGACGGAGAAGGATTTCTTGAGGACTCTTGAGAACGCCATCAGGTACGGAAACCCCATTCTGCTCGAGAACGTCCAGGAGGAGCTCGACCCCAGTCTGGAGCCTGTATTGATGAAGCAGGTCTTCAAGAGGGGCGGACAGATGATGATTCACCTTGGAGACAGCGACATCCCTTACGATTTCAACTTCAAGTTCTACATCACCACGAAATTGGCCAACCCTCACTACATGCCCGAGGTCTGCATCAAGACCACCATCATCAACTTCACGGTGACGATGAGCGGTTTGGAGGACCAGCTGCTCGTGGATGTTATCAACAACGAGCGCCCTGAATTGGAGGAGAGGAACGCGCAGCTCGTCGTGAGCATCGCCGGAGACCAGAAGACCTTGAAGGAGATCGAGGATAAAATTTTGTACATGTTGGCGAACGCGTCAGGTAACATTTTGGACGACGAGGACTTGATCAACGCGTTAGACGAGAGTAAGAAGACCAGTTCTGCGATTAAGATCAGGTTGGCCGACGCGGAGGTGACGAGGACCGAGATCGCCGAGACTAGGGAGGGCTACAGGAGCGTTGCCACTAGGGGCAGTGTCATCTACTTCGTCATTGCCAAGCTGGCCTTGGTCGATCCCATGTACCAGTACAGTTTGCAGTTCTACAAGGCGTTGTTCTGCACGCGTTTGGAGAAGAGTCCTAAGAGCGATGTTTTGGACGAGAGGCTGGCGATCATGATTGACGATGTCACGACGAACATGTACCTGAACATTTGCAGAGGTTTGTTCGAGCAGGACAAGATGCTCTTTAGTTTTTCTATTGCCAGCAGCATCAAGATGCATCTTGGAGAGCTGAGCGGGGTCGAGTGGAAGACCTTCATGGTCGGGCCAGGCGTGGCTGACGCGGCAGCTATGGAGGGCAAGGGAGTGGAAAGTTTGGGAGAGGACAAGAGCTGGTTGAAGGCCGGAAGTATCTGGAACGATTTGATCATGATGGAGAACATCATGCCTCATTTGTTCGGAGGTCTGCCGAGCGATGTTTTAGCCGACAGTGAGGCGTGGAAGGCTACGTTCTTTGGGGACGCGCCCCCGCACGAGGCCAAGTTGCCCGGAGAGTGGGAGAGTAAATTGACGAACTTTCAGAGGCTGCTGGTTCTGGTTGCTTTCAGGCCTGAGAAGCTGGTGTTTGGGGTGAGGGTGTACGTCGTGAAGGAGCTCGGACAGCTGTTCGCGGAGAGTCCCGCCTTCGACTTGGAGGCTGCTTTCAGCGATAGTACGAACATGACGCCTCTGATCTTCATCTTGAGTCCCGGTGCTGACATCAACGATTACTTGTTGGAGTTGGCCAAGAACAAGGGGAAGGACACTTTGGCGAGCCGCGGAATCATTAGTTTGGGCCAGGGCCAAGGAGTGATTGCTGAGAAGCTCATGGCCCAGGCGAGGCAGAGTGGAGAGTGGGTTTGCCTGCAGAACTGTCACTTGGCCGTGAGTTGGCTCCCGAGGCTTGAGATGCTCTTGGAGGCAGCGGAGAACAACCCTGGGGATACGCATGCCGAGTTCAGGATCTGGTTGACTAGTATGCCTAGTCCCAAGTTCCCCGTGCCGGTGTTGCAGAACGGAATCAAGGTGAGGCACAACGAGGACGAAGCCCAGCGAGGAGCGAAGCGACGAGCTGGGAGTTCAGTATTTTACGTTACAATTTAGCTGAGCCTCAGCACCTCTAACGTTACCACACAATTCTAACCCGCCAACTCGAATCTTCCCACGACTCGCTACGCTTGTCGCAGATCACCAACGAGCCGCCGAAGGGCTTGAAGGCGAACTTGTTGAGGACTTTCACCGACATGAAGACGAACGAGTGGGAGGGAGGCAGCAGGCCGAAGCAGCTGCAGAAGCTCATCTTCGCTGTCGCGTTGTTCAACGCCAACATTTTGGAGAGGAAGAAGTTCGGCGCCGTGGGATGGAACATTCCTTATGGTTTCATGAACAGCGATTTAAAGGCTGCCATCGAGCAGGTCAGGATGTACGTCGAGGAGGCGCCGAGTGATGACAGGATGCCTTGGACAACGTTGAACTTCATCGTGGCGCAGATCGTCTATGGTGGTAGGGTGACGGACAAGATGGACAAGTTCACCATCAGTAGTATCTTGACTAGTTTCTTCGACTCGAACTTGATCGATAACGATGATTACAAGTTTTCAGAGGGGGGCGAGTATACTGCTCCGGTCTGTCCTATGACAAAGGTGGAGACGATGGACTTCATTGGAACTTGGCCCGTGGAGGACCCTCCCTCTGCCTTCGGATTGCACGAGAACGCTAATATTACGTTCCAGCAGAAGGACACCAAGAGGCTGCTCGACACCGTCATCGCCATGAGCGGTGGAGGGGGAGGGG
>BLQM01000106.1:63288-85108 GCA_012489335.1 Triparma laevis f. inornata
CCCATTAGAACCCTCCCCAGCCTCCAAACGCCGCCGAATGTTCGGCGACAGCACAAGTAGTGAAAACCAAACGTTGCAACAAATAACCCAACCCTTCTTCTCCCCCTCCAACCCACCCACCGTACCAAAAAGCGCTCCCGCCTCGACGAAGACGAGACGAGTCACCACTCCTCGGTGGTCTCCTCTCCCCCCCCCAGCCGCGAGGAAGTCAGCAAATTGGGGAGGGACTTGAACGAGCAGACTGTGGAGAGCGCTAGATTGATGAGTGAGAATAAGGTTTTGAAGAGAGCAGGTAAGACAAACACCTCGAGAATCGCGTAAAATAAAAAAGTATCAATAACCTAACCTAACCCTACGCTCGCCCGCCACAGTCTTCGCCCAACACAACCAACTCTCCACCCTCCAATCCCACCTAACCTCCTCCAAAAAAGAAATAGAAACCATGAAATCCGAAGGCAACCGACTCCTCGATCGCGTCCGTCGTCTCGAAGGAGAGAATTATGCGTTGAAAGCGCATATTGGACAGGTTGATGGAGGTTTAAATAATGGGTTCGGTGGGATGGGAGGGGGTCGGGATGTTTTTTAATCGAGCCGGCGTTGTGCGTGTAGTTTAGTAAAGAAACGTTTTGTACTTTTTTGTATTTTATAAAAATTGACGTTTATTCTATTTATTCGCATCTCGCAATTTCATAAACAATTCAAAACCGATTGAGCAGCCATAATCCCCGTCTCCATAGCAGCGTGAACCGTCATCCCCGCCCCCACGTGTGTATGTTCCCCAGCGAAGAATACCTTTGATTCTAAAGGTTCTGCTATTAACTTTACGTGAGATTCGGACATTCCAACCTTTGGGTAGGAGTAACCACCGAGGATTGAAGGGGTGGAAGACCAGGAGATCATGTGGGTTGAGAGGAGGTGGGATTTATTTTGTTGGGGGGAGTTTGTGAACATGGAGGATAAAAGGTTTAATGCTATATCGACGGCTTTAACTTCTCCTAATATTTTTAAATTGGAGGCGAAGGTTGATGTTGCGAAGCAGCAGCATATGTGGAGGTTTGAGGGAGTTGAGCGGAACCACATTTCGGGGATTGGAGAGTCGGAGAGGATGCAGTTTTGGACTGCCGAAAACGAAGTCCGAGGAGGGGAGGGGGAGGTTAGTATAATGTGCTTACTATAGCGAGGAGCGGCGAGCGAAGCGAGCCGAGGACGAAACCCATTAAGGAGCGAAGCGACGAATTGAACAAGTCATTCGGACGAGCTCATTTGGACGAGCGGAGAGATTATAAATTGCTCATCATAGCAAGAACTCGCTCGCTCGGACTCGCTCCTCGTTGTATTTGTAACACTTCATAATATCGTTTCTCCGCTTCTCGCTAGTGTAATGTGCTTACTGTAGCGAGGAGCGAAGCGAGAAGCAGCTACTACCAGTACCATCAGCTCGTCACTTCGCTCCTCGCTGGGCTTCGTCATCGCAATTAAGCGTCTCACCTTTTGAGGGCCACACTGGTTCGCGGAAGATCAGGAAGAGTTTTAGAGCGTCCTCCATGCCGTAGAGGGAGAGGGAGGAGACTTTTGGGGGAGGGAGGGGGGGGTGGAAGAAGAGGAGGGAGGGGGTTTGCAGGATTTTTACGGGGACTGTTACGATTACTGTGCGGCTGCGGATAATATATCCGGCGGACGACTATAGGGGAGCGTAGCAAGTTAGAGTTCGAATTCTTCAAAACGTCTCCAACATTAAAAATATGAGCCTCACCTCTATTTTCACAACGTCCCCCTCCCAATCAATCCTGTCCACCTTGACCCCTAATCTACAATTCTTACCCACATCAACGTCAACCGCTATACGATCAATCACGTCAGACATGCTCATGTCGTTCGAAAGCCTACAGTCTCCACCGTCGTCTTGACAGCAACCGTCGTTGTCTTTCCAGTGGCGCTCGTATTCGACGGTTCGGAGGAGGGAGAGGGAGGAGAGAGAAGGCGCGGCGGAGGTGTTACTGTAACCGGCGTTGGACATTCCTGCCGAAGACAAAGTCCGAGCGAGGAGCGAAGCGACGAGTTAGAATGAATAATCGTGCGTTATGAGGCGTTATTATGAGGATTGATCACTTCGCTCCTCGCTAGAATGAATAATCGTGCGTTGTCAGCTCGTCGCTTCGTTCCTCATTGTCGTCGTTCGCTCCTCGCTGGGCTTCGTCCTCTCCGCTTCCTCTCACCTGTCATTCTAGAGGAAATCTGCTGCGATTCAAAGTGATCCGCAATAGACATTTCTGGGTCGATTTCTGCGGGGTCCAAGTCCGCTAAAGACCAGAACGACTCGTTCATCTTAACGAAGTCAGGGTCCTCGTCATCATATCTCAACAACTTTTTTTCTTTTCCAAGGTAATACACGCCGTACTTTTGATGGTCTGAGGTTGGAGCGTCGTCTGGTCCGCCGTCGCCTTGAGCGGCGGTGAAGACCTCCTCGGTTGGCCAGTTGTTGGAGCGGACCATTTCATTTATCATGGTTGTGGAACCGTGAATGAACTCGGCGCCGAGGTCGACTCGTACGGAGGAGGGAGGGGAGGAGGAGGAAGGCACGGAGAGAGTAGTAGTGTGGACGCGACCGCCAATCCGCAGCAGGGCTTCTAAGAGCAGGAGGGAGGGAGGGGAGGGGCGGTTGTGGTGTTGGAGGAGGTGCCGGCCTGCGCACAGGCCGGCGGCGCCGGCACCGATTATCACGCAATCGTAAATGTCGGCTTGGGCGTCGTCCATGGGATTATTGAGGGAAGGGTTGGGGGAGGTTATTGAAGGGGTGAAGGGAAGGAGACGGTTGGCTGCGGCGGGTGCTGATTGTAGAAGCGAGCGATGATGGGTTGTTCCAGATTGTATATAGCGACGGCGTTTCCGGCTGAGTTTGGCAAAAATGAATGCACATTTATTTCACCCCCGTTTTTCCCAAATTACAAGTTCCTAAAATCTCATCATGATCCTCAGCACCAGCACCTACACTAAGGTGAGTGGGAGATATATTGGTTGTGGGTCGATAGAAGAAGCATTATGAAGCTAAATTGCCGTATTCAATGTTATTTCGCATGAGAGAAAGCGAGAGGCACGATCTCCCTCCCTTTGCGCGGCGCGCTGCCTGCTCTGAGACCTCGTCGTGAGCTTCACGAGCGCGTCACGAGAGGAGAGAGATAGAAGGCGGCCGCAGCGGCGGGTTGCCGCGCGCGGGCGAGGGAAGGGGCTGCGGGTGAAGCTCGGCGCAACCGTCTCGAGCTTGTGCACCTCGACCTGCGGCGCATCGTTCGTCGGAGTGAGGTTTTCGTTCGTACGATTCCTACTCAAAATCCGCGCCGTAATCCACCGATACTTCGCACGCACTCACACTTCGTTCCCACCCCCCACCCACACAGGCCTTCGCCACCATCTTCGGAGTCTACGGCCTCCAGATGCTCTTCGTCCCCGCCAACATGGTAACCGACCACTTCGAGGCTGAACCTACTCCCATGCTCAAGTTCTGGATCCGCGGCCAGTCTGTCTCCCTCCTTGGCCTCTGCTACTGCTTGACCGAGCTCCCCGAGGACAAGGCCGCTCTCATCGGAACCATCACATCCCTCGCGGTCGGAGTCCTCTACCCCTGGAACGCGAAGTTCGGGTTGTTGAACAAGGACTTGCCCGTCGTCAAGTACCCTATGCACTACGTGCCCGAGGCGCTCATGGGAATTATGACGCTCGCCGGCGCTGCTTCTCTCTTGAAGTAATTATTCGAGAAGAGAAGAAGACTTTGTTATTGATTGCGATAACAACAATTTAAGTTAAGTAGGGGTACAATTTTGAGGGAAAGAAAATAATTTGCGCTTTTTTTCGAACTTACTCTTTTTTTACTGCTACAGTTCCTGCTGCCATTGTAGTTGTCGTGTTTCTTCGTGCCATCTCTTCCTCGACTTGTGCTTCTTTTATTTCCCGTTTGATTCACTTTATGTCAACCGTGGCGATAGATTTGTCATCAAAGCCCACCTCGTATCGGTTTTTGTTTTTTTGCTTCTCAATAACCCCGTCGCACTCCTTGCCATCTGGCCACTTAACTTGAACTTTTTGGCCGATCTCGAACAGAGTTGTATCAGAGGAAATTACCGCGGTTTGTTCGGTTTTTAGCCTCTTCATGGGGGCCTTCTCCGCATTTTCTTTGTTGCGCTTGTTGTTGTGTTGCATTTGGGTTGCGTAGGGGTGGCGACGACCATAGGTTGTTGCTTATCATCGTCATCGACCGAATCTGATCCGATTGAGCTCTCATCCTCCTGCTCCTTCTTCGCATCTTCGTCTCCGTAATCACTGTCATCCTCGGAGTCGTCGTAAAACCCGAGGTCGTGTTGATGTTGATGTTGATGTTGATGTTGATGTTGATGTTGTTGCTGCACATGCACCTGCGGCTGCAGTTCTTGCTGCTGCTGCCGCATTCTCTGCGCAAGCTTCTGCACCTGCTGTAGCTGTAAATCTGCAACAACTGGTTCTACCTCTTGCAAAGTTTTCGTCGATCATCCTTCAGCGCATCTTTTAAACTGGTGTCATACAAGAAAGGGTCTCCATAGCAATGCGACAGTAAAAACTTACGCGTCCAGCAATCTCACGGTCCTCTTCACGCTGTGCCAGTGCCCAACGAATCATTGCGTCCTCGGCGAGCTCGTACACAAAAGCCATATTTCCACGCCGGACCCATTTCTTTTTGTCGCTATGTTTGAAGTGTCCATAGAGATCAACTTCGTAGAATTTAAAGAAGACGCCATAGTTGTCCCAGTGTTGTAAGGTTTTAAGCGGACTTTTCATGTTCTTGTTCCAAAGACGCCCTCCTTCTTGCTTTTCAGCTTCGATTTCCTTCCAATATATTTCAGAATCGGGGACTTCATTTATATGGATTAAGTCGCCCCCTTGTCCTAAGTTCCCGATTCCAATGCATTTCCAAGTTGCCGAATGGAATCTTTCAAGGACACCCCTTCTGTCACGCTTGCATAACCGCTTCATCATGATGAACTCCGTTATCCATGACGTAGCGCCACTTCCCGTCGACAAATTGTGGGTTAGGGTTAACAGACAACATCGGGTTCAACGAAGCCTGGTCTTCCGGCTTGAGGCCTCCGAAAGGGCCGAAGGTTTCGTCGCCGATAGGGTTGGAACCTAGCATCCCCATGATCATAGCCGCGCCTGCCTTGTCCAAGTCATAAGCGACACGCTCAAGTTGGGTTTTTAATTTTAGCATGGCGGCGGTTGTTAAGGGTTATCCTTGAGCGTCTCTCGCGTGACAAACAACTACGTTTAGACTATCGAGATAATGAGATCCGAATGAGTAATGGCGGCAAAGATTGATCTCGTGAGGATTCTGAAACACTGGGGCCGGGGGAAGGAAGGGTAAGCAATGTTGATGGGACTTGAGATAAGTTTTGTCGTCTAGGATATTCGTGTGGGCTACGATCTATTCGAGAACGCGAGAAAAATTGAAAATCAACTTTAGTCAAATCGCTGGATGGAACATCAATATTCTGCTTATTTTTGGATTCAGTTTTTGTCTTATATGCCCCTTTGAGACCCCTGAGTACACGAGTTTAATAGTTACCATTTTCAGAAAAGCTCATCTTTATTTTTTTGTTTAGATTTTTGCCTTTTTGGTGTTTATTTAAATCTACAAATACAATATTCGGCTTTTCAGGTGGCCATTAATTTATAAATATGACCAAGACTGACCAAAGTAAACCCGGGAACACCAGTATTCTTTCAAATTTAGTTTTTTGAAAATTCTACTATTGATACAATCGCTCAGGGGTTTTAAGATTCAAAATATAACCAATAATAGGCTTAAATGTGAAAAATAGATATATGATTCTGATATGGGTGGGGAAAAGCGAAAAAATCAGGTTGAGAGCGCGGAATTTAAGTCTTTCGACTCTACATACTACCCATTCCAACTACATATGAAACCTGAGCTACGAAAACATCACCCCCAAACACTCTCGCGACGTTGATTCTCTTGAAAACAACCTTTAACCTTCACCTACCCGTCTCGTCCCATAACATGCTTCGCATCCCTGTCCAACGCAAGTCAGCCCCGCTCCCAACCCTCCTATCGCTCCCCTCCAAAGCCACCCTAAGCCGGCGGCGCCAAACCCAATCCAACCCAAGCACCCCCTTAATCTCTTGCAAAGATGAGATCTACTACACGAATGTTACGATCGGAACCCAAACAACCCAGCTGATCATCGACACAGGCAGTGCTGACACTTGGGTCGCCGCCAACTCTTATTCCCCTCAGTCCTCCCAAACCAGCTCCCTCGAAACCTCCCTCCCCACCTTCAGCATCCAGTACGTGGATGGCGACAGCGTCACTGGAACTCAATACTCTGACCTTGTTTCCTTCTCGGATCCAACCCAAACCTTCCAACAAACCTTGGCCGTTGTCCAAGGCTCAGACTGGTCGGATAGCTTTAAAGTGATTTGCGTGGAGGACGGCCTGATGGGGTTCGGCTTTCAGTCCGTTTCCCGCAACGACTTGCCTACCCCCATCCAGAACCTTCACGCGCAGAATAAGATAGAGAAGATGCAGTTCGGATTTTTCGTGGGATCCGTCAACTCGATAGACTCCGTGGGAGAGATAACGCTAGGAGGCTACGACCCCGACCATTTTTTGGGCGACCTGACCTTTGTTCCAGTGGCGAAGCGCAGCCTGCGTGAGATGTACCCCAACGATGACTTGTCCAATTATTCCGCGATGCAGCGGAACGAGAAGGTGAACGAAGAGACAGCGAAGCGAAGAGATAGGGAAGGTGCTTCCAATACTCGCGCTTCTTTATGCTAACACGCGTCGCTTCGCTAGATTCACTACTCCGGCTACTGGGATATTGATATTGATGAAGTGGAGCTGAACGGTCGTAATATTGGATCTGGCAGTAATGGAGCGGTAATTGACTCGGGAACGACCATTATATACGGGCCTCGAAGTGCTGTGTTGGAAATATACAACGAGGTAAGTGTAAAACTCAATTCAATTCTATTCCACGAACTCATTCTAACTCGTCGCTTCGCTCCCGTTTCCACATTTGCAGCTCAACGCACACTGCTACTTTCTGGACACAGACCCGAATAACAACTTTTACGAGCGCCAACCCTGCTCAAATCCGTCTACCTCGCAGTACCAATACCAGTACGCCACGGTGCCGTGCTCGACAGAAGTAAGCCTCAAGTTCAAGATCGGCGGAACTCTCTTCGAATTCAATTCGCAAGACATTTTCAGGGGTTACGCAGAAAACGCCTGCGACAGCGAGGGCCCCGATTACTTTGCTGATTGCTTAGGGACTTGTGTGGGTTTGGAGGACGAGGAGTGGATTGGCGATCACGAGTGTGACGATGGCAAGGTGAGGAAATAGTGATAGTAAGAACTTTTGAACGACAAACACCTCTAACATCGACGTCATCGCTTCGCTCCTCCACCCTCTCCTCCAGTTCGGAATCCACTATAACTGCCCGCGCCTCGGCTGCGACGGCAAGGACTGCAGCGGGCCGTGCGGCGAGGAGCTGTGCATGATCAACATTGAGGTGAACGATTTCGGCGACAACAGTTGGTTGATGGGAGACACCTTCATGAAGAAAGGTGAGAAATGCGAGGAGCGAAACGACGAAAATGTTAGTACGATACTAGAGCAAGTTATACTAGCGAGGAGCAGCAAGGAGCGAAGCGATGAGGATTTATACTTGGTTTCGTTCAACTTGTCGCTTCGCTTGGGCGCTCCTCGCATTTGCACTTGATTTCGTTCAACTCTCGTTCAACTCATCACTTCACTTCTCCGTTGGAATATCTTAAATTGGCTCGCCTCGCTCACCGCTCGCAACGTTATACTCACTCGTCGCTTCGCTCCTCATTTCCACACAGTGTACACGGCTCACGACTATGAAAACAAACAAATGGGGTTCGCATACTCCAAACAAACCACCCCAAATAATATAGACACCCCCACCTCCACCTCCCCCCAACCCCCACCCCAATGTATAACCCCACACCCTCTCCCTCCCCGTCCTCACCTATCAACTCCTCTTCCAAACCTGTGCTGATCGCAGCCGGCAGCGTCTCCTTTCTCCTTTCGCTCTTTCTCGCCATCTTTATCTTGAAGAAGTGCAGCCCGAGCAACGATTTTAGAAAGCTAGAAAACTTCGACGAAGTTTTAGACTTTGAAGACGACGACGAAGACGACAAATTCGGGGAGGGAGGAGTAGAGATGACGGAGAAGTCGAATAAGAATAACATCGTCGCGCAGCCAGACCCCGTAATATTTGAAATATAAACAACCATGCACAAATGAACGCTTTTCCCAACCAGCTCATAGATGCTCCCCCCCCCGGTTCCGTCGTAAACGAATAAACAAAACAACAGCAACATTTTTATCAAAAATCTCCACGTACTCTTTTGCTACTCTTCGCCTGCCCAACTCACAATTCGCTCTCCCTACCTCACCCCCCCTCACCCCCCCTCACCCCCCCCACCCCCCCCACCAAACCCATCTCACGCCGAAAAAAGAATTATACCCCATTCCAATTGAGAGCTGCCGCCAGTCCCACACCAACCCAATCGAACCCACCCACACCCCCAACCTGGCGATCCCCAGTCCCACTATCAAACCCACACCTTCTTCCACCCCCACAACGCCCGAACATGACCTCTTCTCCTTGTTAGCTCCTCGTCCCACCTCAACCCTCCCGCATAACGCTGACAACAGCGTGAGCCTTCTGAACGTTCTTGCGCGCGAGTCTCTACACTGGCCGATGATGGAGGAGCCTTCGAGCAATTCACCCGAGAACACGCCTACAAAGCGATTTATTCCGAAGGCCAAGAAGGCCAGGAAGAAGCGCGTCTCCACGGGCCTCTTCAACGAGCCCGAATTCGAGGACCTGCTCGCCACCTGGAGGGTCCACAGCCTCCAGCTCGGCACCTACTCCGGTCCAATGCACTCACTGCTGAAGGAGAAGTTCCCAAGGTTGCTCAAGAAATACAACTACTTCGATATCGATAGGAAGACTGCTCTCTGCAATTACCTGGTCGAGAAGAGCAACGAGGAAGGCCGAGACGGGAATCGTTAGGACCGCCAAGAGAAAGAAGATGGCAAATGAATGGGCAGGGGAGGCAGATGCTGCTCTAATCAAAGCTGTTAATTCTCACGGTCTCGACTTCGGACAAATTAAAGCTGGAGGAGGTCTCCTTGGTCGTCGTACGGAACGCGCACTATATGGACGCTTCAAGGTTCATTTTCCTGATGTGTTAAAAAAGTTGAGGGCGTCGACTCCGAAAAAGAGGGCTACTGCTTGGACTACTGAGGAGGACACCGCTTTACTTAAGGCTGTTGATGAACATGATTTCGACTATGACCGTAGCAAGGCCGAGAACGGTGCTCGTCTTGGTAACCGGTCAGCAAACGCACTCCAACTTCATTTCAGCCATCGTTTCCCTGATAAGCTCAAAGAGTTGAACCTTCGATCTTGGACAACTGAGGAGAAAACCGCTTTGTTTGAGGCTGTTGGTGAACACGGT
Source organism: Triparma laevis f. inornata (assembly GCA_012489335.1). NCBI lineage: Eukaryota > Bolidophyceae > Parmales > Triparmaceae > Triparma > Triparma laevis. Next base: position 72,836 of record BLQM01000106.1, read on the forward strand.
CTTGACTTCGACCTCATCAAGGCAAAGTACGGTGCTCGTCTTGGTCACCGAAAGGCAAACACAAAAATTACTTCTATAAATATTACCCTGACAAGCGCGAGGGAAAAGATGAAGTTGGCAAAGCGCAACAACGACTCAGCGAAGACTAGCGAGACCAAAAATGAAAATGCTCTATGAAATCAAACAGCAAAAATAGACCAAGCAAAATTACTCTATAATATTCAATCTACAAAACCTTTTACAATGCTCCACAATCCTTTATAACAACTCTCCCCTTAACACTCCCCGTACCACTCCCACACCGCTCCACCAACCTACAAACCTCCCAACTCTCCTCATCCTCCACAACCCCAAAAACCACATGCTTCCCATCCAAATTCCTCGCGTTAAAAAACGTAATAAAAAACTGACTGCTCTGAGTATCCGGTCCAGCGTTCGCCATACTGCGACGAGCGTAGCGAGGAGCATTAACGAGTTAGAATTTCACGGGCGTACTCAAGTGGCTTGAGCATTGAGTCTAAGGCTAGTAGTGCGTGTGGATTACTCGCTTAAATATATCGTTCTCCGCTCGTCGCGTTCCCTCCTCACATCGTTCTCACCTCAGAACACCTCCCCCGTGATGATAAAAATTAAAGTTCTCATCCGAGAATTTTGAACCGTATAGGGAATAACCACCGTAGCCGTTTCCGGTAGTTATGTCACCACCTTGCATCATGAAGGAAGGGATTACACGGTGGAACGGGGTGTTTTTGTATGAGCGAGTTGCGCCTGTGGGGGGGGGGGCGGAGCCGGTAAGGAGGAGTAAGACGAGGAGCGTAGGACGAGCTACGAGGCAGCGACGATGTGTATGCGATGTGTTTTTTATTATAATCACGTTTTTAAATCATTGCGATTTCACGTTCGATTTCACGTTCTCACCTTGATCTCTATTCATCTCAAGTTTCCCTTCCTCCGCATCCGGTACACTCACCCCCTCCTTACACAACGTCTTAAAATTCTCCACAGTCCTAGGACAATCATCACCATACAAACCCATGGTTATACGTTGAGTAGGATTATTATTAATTTGTACATCGAAATATACTCTATCAGTTATTTTAGATTGAGGTTTTCCTAGACCTGTTTCAGATATTTCAGGAAGTTGACCTACGCCCATTAAATTGTCGAAGTTATTAGCTAAAGCGATGGCGCCGCCACCGACGAGGAGGAAGGTTAAGGGGAGGAGGGCGCCGTTTATCCAGGTGCCGTCTTCAGAGTCGGGGGAGAGGGTGCGCTTGTAGCGACGGGTGGTTTGGGGTAAGCTTGCTTTGCCAAGTTGGGAGGGGAGGCGACGGGGGAGGAGATGGAGAGAGCGACGAAACATTGTGATGGGCTGAAGGGGGGGGAGGGGGTGGCGAGGGTTAGATTGGATCTTGGGGATGGATGCGAGGACGATGATTCTCGAGGACGACGCTCGAGAGGTGAAAACTTGACTCAAAAACATTATTAGAGTCACTATTTAGCGCAGAAAAACGTGAAACGAGCACTGGATATTATCAAGAAGAGGGACGGGGTATAAGATTCTCGTTATCACTTACTTTTCAAATCAAAATCCTGGATACTGTGTCATTGGAGGGCTTTGCTGATTTTGAAGGCCACGAACATCGCCTCAAAAACTAAATACCACACCCCCGTGTCCGTAGATATAAATAGTAACTCAGCATAGCACACAACACTAGAAGCGGCCGGGATCCAAGTGAAAATTGAATCAACCCTGTCTTCGATTTTCGGCGGCGATGCTCTCCTCTCCTCTCCTCATTTTCCCTACCCTATTCCTCCTCCTCATCTCCTTCCACTCCACAACCTCTCAATGCGTTAACACCCCTGACTTTCCTGGCACAGCAGTTTCGTGCACGGATGATTTTGGGTTTATTAGGGCGACGTTAATATGTGATACGGAGGTGAGATCCGACGCTCTTTTTTTAATGTAAATTTCGTTATAAATTCTAACAAGTGAATGGGGGTAGAGGTATCAAGGAGGGTTGGAGACCTGTTTAACGACTATTGAAGGGAATCAATGTCAAGAGGTGAGAGTTTGGAGCGATTTTTTTGAGAGGAACGGTGCTCGATGATGATATATTCAAAACTCGACTGTCTGTCTGAATACGGCGACTTCCACGGTAGTACCCTATGGGGAACGTAAGAGGAGCGTCATGAGGAGACCCCAGGTAGACCCAAAGCGGCAGCAACAATGCTACTGAGAGCACACACATCGTTCGCCCGTAAAATTATCGTCTACTTTGCATTCTAACACCCCGCCCACGAACGTACACTCGCGCTCTCTTCACAAAAACGCAGGAAGAAGGCCGAGAATGGATCGAAGGCTGCCAGAGCATGTGCGATTATTGCGCGTCGCAGTATGCGCCGACGGCGGCGCCGACGGCGAGTCCATCGACCGCCAGTCCGACTGTTACACAGACGGAGAAACCAAGCAAGGAGCCAACCACGTCTCCTACCACGTTATCTCTTACCACATCTCCTACGACGTTATCTCCAACAACGTCCCCCACAACGATCTCCCCTACGACGTCTCCTACGACACTGTCTCCCACAATGCCTCCCACAACGCTGTCTCCCACGATGCCTCCCACCACGCTGTCTCCCACGGTGAGTCCGTCGACCGGCAGTCCGACGGAGCAGCCAAGCAACGAGCCAACCACGTCTCCTACAACGTCTCCCACAACAATCTCCCCTACGACGTCTCCCACAACGCTATCTCCCACAATGCCTCCAACGTCGCTATCTCCCACAACGTCTCCCACAACTTCATCCCCAACTCAACCCCCTACGACATTATCCCCAACTCAATCCCCTACGACTCTATCTCCAACTCCAACACCAACAACCCCCCCCACAAAACAACCAACGCTAACCCCCACAACCTCTCCGTCAACCTCTCCAACGACCTCCCAGCCCTCCCCAACTCCAACCCAAACCTCCTGCACCTCAACCTCCAACCCAAACGACGATGGCTCCACCGGCCCTTTCTACTGTATCAACAACGGCACAGTCTCAGGACTCGCCGGCAACTGCACGTGTGTTGATTGCAATACTGGATACACAGGCGAGAACTGCGACACTCCGGTGAATTGCACGGCGACAGATAACCCTACCGACGACGGCAGCGACGGCAATTTCTACTGTGTCAACGGAGGTACTTGCGGAGGTACGACTGGCAGCTGCACGTGTGTTGATTGCAATACTGGATACACAGGCGAGAACTGCGACACTCCGGTGAATTGCACGGCGACAGATAACCCTACCGACGACGGCAGCGACGGCAATTTCTACTGTGTCAACGGAGGTACTTGCGGAGGTACAACCGGCACTTGCACATGCACCGAATGCGACACCGGGTGAGAAACTGCGAGGAGCGAAGCGACGAGCTGACAACGCATGAGTATCATTCTAACTCGTCGCTTCGCTCCTCGCCTTGGACTTCGTCCTCGGCTCGCTTCGCTCACCGCAGGCACACAGGCGACCACTGCCATCTCGCCTCCCCCGCAACCCCCTCTCCAACCCCGCTCCTCCCCCCCTCCCCCCCCACTGACGTCCTCGACCCTACCCTCCCCAACATCAACCCCTCATACGGCTACAGTTTGTGCGCCTGCAAATCGCGAGTGTACAAGCTCGCAGTCGTCGAAACCCGCGACTTCTGCATGGCAGCGTGCCTCGGCGGCAAGGTTCTTAGTTGCAAGGTACGACGTCGCGAGGAGCGAAGCGACGAGCTGTGAAATCTACACTAGCACGAGTGCGAGGAGCGAAGCGACGAGTATTTCGTCGCTAAGTATTAACGAATGAATATTCTATACTTACTCGTCGCTTCGCTCCTCGGCTCGCTTCTCTCGCCGCTCGTCGCAGACGTTGGAGCCCGGCGAAGCTCCTCCCGCCGACTTCGACGCTTACCCGGGACCGGTCAGCGCGAGAGTGACGTGCAGCACGTATTCATTCCCTCCGGCTTCTCCCCCTGGCCTGGGAATCGTGCCGGAAGTCACCGAAGACATGAAGCGCCCTCCTACGGAGGACGAATTCCCCGCCGACTTCGATGACCGCGTTGAATTGTGGCGCTCCACCACCCCCCCCGATACCTTCTCGTGGTCAAACCAAACTGACCTTCTCTCGTTCATCAAGAATGGGCGATGGGTTCCAAACTCGCCCTCGTCGCCCCCCGGAGGTGAGCAGGTAGTTTCGAGTTGAGAAGAAAACCGTGCTCGATGATGATATATTTAAAACTGATAACTAGATCTGATTACGGCGTCTCCCGGTTTAGGCGAACATGAGAGGAGCGTCGTGCAGAGACTCCAGGCTTAGCTATGGCGGCGGCAATAATGCGACTGAGAGCACAATCAACCTACACGTCAACTTCTTCTTCGTTCGATTTCAATGTCATTCTAACTCGTCGCTTCGCTCCTCGTCGCTCAAACCGTCGCAGGCGTCGTGGGAATAAAAGACCTGGGCGGCCCGTTCTCCGAGAACGAAATAGCTTACAGGGACGGTCTCCGATGCCAAACCGGCTCATTGTTATCACCGCCCTGGATGCTCCCGTCCTGCCCGACCCCGACTTCCACTTCGGGCAACAGGTGAGAATGCGTTAATTTAGTTCGTTATTCGACTACGCTAGTAGCTTCAGTCTAGATATCGACGCCACAATTGCTGCCACGCAAATCTAACTCGTTAACACCAATCTTCATGCGACTCGCTACGCTCGTCGCAGCCTCGTTTCCCTTCTTCGCACAATCGACGCCGGCAGTTGCACGTCTCATAGCGCGATCGTCACGCTCGCGATGATGTCAATGCGCGCGACACTCTTTTGTGGGCCCAAGTGCACGGGCAACAACGGTCAAGGCCTCGATTTCGGTGGCAAACCCGGCACGACTCTGCAGCTCTCGGCCAATGAGGTGACAACGAGCGAGGAGCGAAGCGATGAGGATGTGGAGTGAGAGTGTAGCGATGAGACATTAAGAACGTTCTATAGTTTATACTAACCCGTCGCTTCGCCGCTCCTCGGCTCGCTTCGCTCGCCCGTTGCAGCTCGTCATCTGCGACGGGACAACAATAAAACGCGAAGCTCTGAAATTATACAGTCCGACCCTGTACAAGGTCTACCCCTCATGCGAGCGCGAGTTGGGAGTCTTACCGTTCCTCAACTACGCTGCCGTAAACGGCGTATTGATTACGGACAATTTCGGCCGGGCGTTCATCCCCGATCACGAGGAGGTGAGAAGCTAGCTGCGAGGAGCGAAGCGGCGAGCTATAGTAAGCACTTTATACTAGCGAGGAGCGGAGTGACGAGATTATGAAGCGTTACAAATATAACGAGGAGCTCGTCCGAATGACTCGTTCAATTCGTCGCTTCGCTCCTCGGCTCGTTTCGCTTGCCGCTCCTCGATATAGCAAGCACATCATACTAACTCGTCGTTTTTCCTCGCTACGCTCGTCACAGGTCGACTACGCCTTCAACACTTACAAATCCTACGATTACATTCCCCAAACCCTCCCCCCTCACTACGCGTGCTTCAACACGATTCATTCCTTCGCGAAAGACAACGAAAACAACACCATCGTCGTAGAAGCTGAAACTGCGACGAAAGTCACCGCCGCAGACAAATCCACCGTCCAGAACGAGGTCTTCCACAACGGACCCGTCGCCGTGAGCTTCTCCGCCTCCCCTGCCTTCGATGGATTAGGGGAAGGAGAAGTTTACTCAGGAGCCGAGCCGAACGCATTCACGACGATTAAATACGCGACCGTTTTAGGTTGGGACGGGGAGGGGAATTGGATTGTTATGTACAGCGATCTGAATTGGGGAGAACGAGGGCTGGGGAAAATAAGTGAGGTACGAACGTCGTCTCGGAGCGAAGCGACGAGCTGGGAATACGATAATTACGGTCGTAATTCGTCGGAGCGCAGTAGCTTTGGTCGAAGCGCACAAAATTCTTTCTGAGACTACGCAATTCTAACTCGTTAACTCCAAACTTCACGTTACTCGCTACGCTCATTGCAGGAGGCCACACCCCTCACCATGTACAGCGCTTCTGCGAAGTGGGCTCCGCGTCCTGTTTCTGCATCACAACAATTATAACAGTCATAATAATAATAATAATAATAATAAATTATCCATTTAAGGGTTTTGCGTTTTCACATAACAAATAAGATCATCGATCATTGTTTTCATGTTTTGATTCATCTACGTCTTCGACGCTTAATTTTATTTGCTCTTCTTCAACTGGTGGTGCTTGGGAGAGACTGAGCCTTTTCTTGTCCTTGAGCTCTTGCTTTAAGCTATCGAGCCGATCCTGCGATGACGCGAATGTTTCGGACGTTTGTGTGTTAGCAACACGTTCGTCAGAGTCTAGCGAGGAGCGGAGATGCGCACCTGGAGAGAACTAGATCGTGATCTTCGAGCTTGGTTTATTTCCTGATTAGGTGCAGTCAGTGTGTCTTCTCCAACAGTGGGGGTTCCGACTCCAGTTCCCGTGATCTCGATCCCTGTGGGAGAGCTGGGTTCGTCTTGTGGCACATCCTGATACCTTACGTCCATGGTCAATGTTTACTTCAAAAGAACATTCACACAACGACTGGGGGCTCAAATAACGCGACCAGCCTACAGGACGATAACAAAGACAAATACACTATAACACTCGCCGATCTCAAATGTCTATGCTCAGATACAACCAAAACTAACTAACTTACATGGAAAAAGCAGGCAGAAAGAGATCCTCATTGCAACATGTCAGTTGTCCCCCACTTCTCAACCCCGCCATCTCCGTCCATAGCTTCGTTCGAAGCCTTCCTCGCCGATATTTCCCTAGATGTTTACACAACGGAAGTACTAGAACAAATCAGTGAAGACGATACGCCGCAGCTGAGCATGTGCTGTTGTGCTTGGCAATCCTGAAGCGCAGGCAAAAGCTGGAGGAGAAAAAGGCGACAACAGCCGATAGCAGCATTACAGATACTACGTCAAGCACTACACGCCGTCAAGCAATGTCTGGAACGCATATTGATGAGACTCTCCTCAGGCTCGGCGAACAGTTAGCTCATGAAAACAAGAAGAAAACAGATGGATTCGGCGTGGATGCTGATGTACTGAATATCAATCTTCGACTTCCGAAAGCCATTTCCATAACACACCCAAAAATAGTTAAGATGTTGGTGCTGTCTGTGCTCGTCTCGCTGTTAGTCGTTGGGATAATGTACGGCATCAGGACTGACTCTAAAGGACTCCGCAGATCTGCAGTGGGGAGCCGAAAACCACGACGCCGATGATCTCCTTCACGACGACTTTGACGATATTTACTATCTTCCTCGCAATCAGCGGATGAAACTAGTCCTCAACAGTGTGTCGAATCTTGGTTGCTTCATAACCAACACCTATTGTATTTTTTGCCTCGAACGTATACTAGTGTCAGCTTGTGTCTACTTCATTTTGACGCAAACCTTTTCTATTATGTTTCCGCCAGTCTTTTATGCCTTAGGAAGGGAGTATTTAAACACATATCTCGTCTTGTTCATTCTCTGTCTCTTCTCCGGTCTCAGTAATGCTTACGTTGTGGAGGTTGCTTACAGATTCTGGAAGGATGCGGCCGTTGAAGAAGCTGTTGACGGCGCTAAAGCGCGTGTCGGACAGGCTGCTGCTAAAGTTAAAAAGACTATTAAAGCATGACTCTAAAACATGCTTTTAATAGCAATTCCAAGTTTCTTCGTATTATTAATGATATTCGCCTACAGCGTCGTCATTTTTGGGCTATTTAACGCTTCAGATTCCAATGCGTAGAAAGCCACAATATCGGTTCTAGCTTTACTTGTCAAAGTAGCTGGAAATAAAGCAAAGTTAAGATTTGTTAGAAACGCTGGAGTTCAACCATGGATTGGAGACGCTATGTATGCTGTTTGGATATGAGTATGCGACGGCACTGTTGTGTAGACTCCTTCAACTGTCAATACCGAACCAGGTTACAGCAATTTTCATGAGCATAGGCGGTGCTAGCATTGGAATGGGAGTGCGTGTTTTCTTCTTCAATCTGTTTCTCAATCTGTTCCTGAAAAAGGGAATGGAAACCAACGGGAAGCGAAGCAAAAAGGGAGAGTGGATTATTTCACTCACGGCAGGATGCGAGTTGCTGACGGCAGTAACGACATGGTTGTCGAATATCTATCTATAGTAGCAGTTGCGGACATTTCCCTCTACATTGTCCCGACCGACTGGAGCGTTACAGTTCAGCAAAGAGGCAGTGAGCTCGGAACAAATTATCACAATAACCTTGTTCCAAATCATCCCTGAGGTCTTCCTCGATTATTACTGCGCATTCACAGAGGTTTTGGGAGGGTTGGGCAATCTACACATTGCGTACTGGTCCTTGAAAACTGGGGCTAGTAGTAACGAAGGCTTGAAAAAGTACTTCGGTAACCTAATCAAGGGTGCTGGGATGAAACTTGCAGCATATTTTTGGATTACTCCAATCGTTCTCCTAGTAGCCACTAAATAATAAACGCTTTTTATAATCCAAAGTGTCCGCTCTTTCTGTCTCCCCCTCCCTCTTTTGCGACGGTTATTAGTATGACGAAGGCGGTTGAGTTCGAGGCTGAGAACTTACGTTGATGGGGTGAATTTGGGACTCTGAATATTTGCACCTCTCATAATTTACTCGGTAGTATTAGAGGAATGTCTACTTGTGATGTCGCTGATGGTATGTACGTTGCTCATGTTGCTTAATCGAAACATTATTAATTCGATTTTATTCGTTTAATAAAACATTCCCTCTTAATTTATTATTACTCTTCAAGCATCAACAAATCTGATGCAACCTCCTTCGCCTTCTCCTCCCCAAACAAATACTCTCCAACCGTCAACCCAAACATTAAACCGGTAGCAGGTCCTTTACTCGTAATCAAATTATTCCTCTCACAATAAATTACATCACCATCTTGTAGAATCCCTCCTGAAGATATAATCAAATCATCAAAATCCTTCATCGGATATCCTGTACAAACTCCACCTTCGAGTAAACCTAAAGGACTTAGCACTGTACTAGGTGCAGCGCATATAGCTGCTATTAAACCTTTCTCTTTGCGATGGGATTTTAATAACGAAGTTAAAGTTGAACAGGAGGCAAGGTTGTTCACCCCGGGTACGCCTCCGGGTAATACTATAGCTGAGTACTCGTTTGAAGGATACGGGAGGTCATTGATTTTACAGTCCGCTTGGATTTTTAAACCTCGTGACATCTTAACCGTTAAGTCACTCTCAACGCTCGCGACAGTAACATCCGCTCCAAATCGAGTCAATACATCAGTGATACAAGTCGTTTCAATCTCCTCGGATCCTGTCGCGATTGGGACGAGGATACGATGTACTAATGCTGGCTTTGTTGAGAACGCACGGGCGGAAGAGAAGAGGAACATGAAGGCTAATGTAATTATTAGAGGGTTCATGTAGTTGGCGAGGGTAGCGAGGTACGGGGGGATATTTTATTAGATTATAGAGGGAATGAAAAATGAGATCACATCACTCCTCTCTGGAAAGTCATTTTCATCATCATAAAACGTTCCAGTCGTTATACTCGTTTAGCTACATAGAATTTATTTATATATAAAGCATCTGGTTTACTTGAAATATCGTAACAAGTCTTTTTCACAGCAATCAAGAACTATTGAAAAGTCGGACATCACGCGACTGACATACACTCATGCTCCTCCTCTTCCTACTTCTACCGTTAACCCTCGTTAATGCGTATAAACCTGCATCTACAATTCACATCTTCCCTAATTTCCTAACTAAATCAACCTGTTCAAAATTAATCAAACGCTGTGAAAGCCTAACGACCTTCGAAACCCTTAACTCCAACCACGTAAACTTCCAAACCCCCGATGTCTCTTTACTTGATTATCCTGATGTTATGGAGGAATTTGAGAAGGAATTTAGGAGTGTTTATGATAGAGCTAGAGAGGCTTATGATATCCCAATAAAACCCTACGATGAATTTGACGACGGTCGACTTGGTATAGAAGGAATACCAGAATTCGGTTCTGAATTTGTTGTAGAACCTTATTCCTCTTCCCCCCTTTCATTTCTTGATTTATTCGTAGTAAAATATTCATCATCCTACCCTGAATTACTCCCACACCGTGATGGCTCTCTTATATCATTTACTATACCATTAAGTGATGTTCATAAAGGAGGTGGAACTATGTTTAATAATTTAGATAACGATGATCGTATATTAACATATGGAGATAAAGCTTGGGGGGAGATTAATGGAAATGTTGTTAAAGGTAATAAAGGTAATTTAATATTACATTCAGGTAAAATGAAACATGCAGGTTCCCCAATTACAGAAGGAGAACGTTTTGTATTAGTTGGATTTATTAACGTTGATTGTAAAAATAAGGGATTATTCGAAGCGTGTAAGAATTACGGAAGATGGGATGGATTAGAGAAAAGATTGAAGGATTTAAAAGGAACTGGAAGAAAATTAAGTAGGAGTAGGAAATGGGGGAATTTTAAGGAGGGGGGAATGAGGGGAGGAGAGTTTACGTATAACGTTGATAGGATTAGGAAGGGAATTGAGGGTCGATTGAAAGACGCGGAAAAAGGAAGGAACGAGACGGAACGGTTTTTCTTGGAGGAATGTAACGGTGGTTTGGAATTTGATTGATTTTGTTTTATTTAAGTGAGAGACATTCTTTTTTAGTTTTTACAACATTTATTTTTAACATACACATAAGTTTATATCGCTTGATCGAGAACGCCTGCTGCGTGTTTGATCAAGCGATCTTCCCTCACATTCCTCTTTTTCTTTCCTGGACTCTGACTCCTGCTAGGACTTCTACTTCTGCTGGCGCTCCTACTCGTTTCCCTCCTCGATTCCCTACTCGCTCCCTTACCCCTCTCGATCCTCTCGGCTGGAGCCTCGGGAGTTTGCTTCCTCATGAAGTTGCTGCTGGCTACCATGATGAACTCAGCTGACTTCTCACCCTTGTCTTCCAAATCCTTCATCTCCTTCGCCCTCAACCTAACCTCCTCGGCTAATTTCTCCTCTTTCCTCTTCTTCTTCGCCCCATCTTTCGCCTTCCTCGCCGCTAACTTCTTCTTCCGATCGAAGGCTGCCTTTCTCTGCGCGCGTATAGTCTCCTCCATCATCTCGTCGTCCAAGCCTCCCAGTTTTAAATCAAGCTTCTCCTCCGTTTCCTTCAAGAACCTGTCGGGGTCGGGAGCCTTCCCGTAGTAATCCTCCACCTTCGGCATCGGACCTGCTTTTAACTTGGGCCTTTCAATCCCCAGCGCCTTCACCGTCCTAGCCGGGAGCATCCTGCTGAGTTCGTCCTCTAGCCTCTGGTGCTCGTCATCCCCCGCCCTCTCCTTCTCCTCCTTCATCTTCTCCCTGTTCTTCTCCAACAACAAGTCCCCCTTCTTCCCCCCCGCCAAACCCTCCAAATCCTTCATCTTCATCCTCTCCGCAACCTCCTTCGCCCTAAGCTTCAACACCGCCAGCTCCCTCGCGATCCCCCCTGGCAAACCTCCAACGAAAACCTCCATGCTCTGCTTCTCATTCATCTTATCAGTAGTAATAACTTCCATCTCACGAGGAGGAGGATCCTTGAATATCTGCTGTTCCTTCCTGTACCTGTAGTACTCTCCGAAACGAGCCTGAGACTTGTCGAGGAGCTTATCGGTGTAGGGAATGACCCAGCTTCTGTAGTGCTTGTCGTCCGCTCGCCTGTTGTTCAATTTTTCCTCGTCGTTCAACATGTTCTTGGTTCCGAAACCTCTAATGCTCTTATCAGGTCCCGCCTTCTTGGCCTTCTTGTTCTTCTCCGGGCCAGCATTGGCCTTTGGAAGCTTCTCGGCTGTTTTGATGATTCTGTTGCTGTTTTTGCTGAACAGACCGTTGAAACCTAAGTTGTTCACAGTCTCGGGCATCTCGTAGTACGAGTTCTCCTGCTTGATCATGGGCGCGCCCATGTCCATGTCGATATTTGCTTCTTGCCCCTCAGACAGGTTTGTAATGCTTCCCGCGCCCTGGTACTTTCCTTTCTGTCCAGGAATCGGGCCGAAGCTGCGGCGAAGAAGCCATGGAGGAGGGGAGGGGGGAGTTAGAGTTTAGAATGCTCTTAAAGCGAGGAGCGCCCCCTCCTTCGTCCTCGCAGCGCCTCTCCGCTTCTCACCTGTCGACGGTCACGTCGTCCTGCTTATTCTTCTCCCCTCCTCCTCCTCCTCCTCCTCCTCCTCCT
>BLQM01000107.1:38018-51918 GCA_012489335.1 Triparma laevis f. inornata
TCTGCTCCCTGAAATCCTCCTGCTCCTGCTCAAACGCACTCAACCCCCCAGTGCCATCGACATTCCAATCAGGCTTGCTAACAGGCTTGGGCTTCTGTCTCCGCTGCCTGGCCTCCCTCTCCCTAATTTCCCTCGCCTCGGCCTCCTTCTGCTCCTTCTCCCTCTTCCTCAGCTCCGCGCGCTGGGTATCCTGCTGCGCCCTGCTACTCTCCCTCTGCGCGGCATACGGGTCCTCGCGCTCCATAGTATTGTCTTCCACGAAGTCGGAGTTCCAGTCGGGCTGTTTCCTCCCCCCCCTTTTCCCCTTCTGGGCTTCGGCTGCTCATCATACTCCTGCTGGTACTCCTCCTCCTCCCCCCCCCATCCTCACCCCGCCCCCATCTTCCATGTCTCCGTAAATCTTGTCCGCATCCACCTCGGTGTCGTCGTTCCACTCGGGCAAGGGCTTGGCCTTCCTGACCCTCTTGCCCCTCCCCAGCCTCCCCTTCTCCGCCGCCGCTTGCGCTCTCGGCGACGTTCTAGGACTATACTCAGGCGTGGTCTGGGCGCGGTACTTGATAGTCGACGCGTCAACGCTCGCGGACACCTTCGTCTGGGCGTTGAAGGCCCCCTTCTGCGTCGCAAAGCCCGAGTTCTGCGGCTGCCTCGAACTCGAACTAGGTAACATGGTCCCCGCACTCCTGCTATTACGCTGCTGCTGCCTGCTCCTCATGCGCTGCTGCAACACCGACAACTTGTTATCCTCGTCGTTGTCCCCACCAACAGCGTGGCTCCAGTGCTGCCCAGCCGGCGCGGACGTGGGCGGTATCATATCTGGCTGTTGTTGCTCGACCATGGCGTGCATGCTCTGAGAAGTCTACGCGAGCCGTGTTAGAGTGCTGTGTATTGAGTAGGGTCTCGTCTCGTAAGACCTCGCTATCAGCACAGCAAACTACAAATCCCAAAATAACGTCTCACCTGCTCCGTCTTGGGAGGGAGGGTCCTCTTCTTCCTCTCCTTCTTGTCCTTCGGCGGCGAGGTCCACAGGTCGTTCATATCCCTCGTGTTCTTGTGCTTCCACTCTCCGCTGGCGCTCGGACTGGTGGACTGCGACGATTGCAGAGCCCCCGGGGCAGGCGCTACCTCACCATCATCATCGTCAATCTGCACGTCCGCCATTTCCCTCTGCACGCTTTTCACCTCCCTCTCCTTCTTCGCCTTCCCAACGGGCTTTCTAACCACCTCCGCCTCCACCTCATCCGCGCCCTCGTACTGCCCCCCAACACCTCCCATATCCCCCTCGTCTTCATAAACTGGAGGCGCCGGCTTGGGTTTCCTCGTGACCTTTCTCGTCTCGCTGGTTGGCTTTCTTGACCCCCTCCCCCTGCCCCTAGGCGGCACCACGGGCTCGTCCACCACCGGCGCCGGCTGGTTGGCAAGAGAGTGCTGCGCAGGGTCGTACTCAACCGCACCGCCCGTGACTTTCCCCTGCTTCGGCGAGCTGCCCGAAACCTGCATCTGCGATGAGCCGAGGACGAAGCCAGAGCGAGGAGCGAAGCGACGAGTTAGTTAGAATGTTTTACTGTCTTGTCGCATTAACCCTTGCCAGTATCGCCGTATCCACTAACTTCTTACCTGCTGCATGAACTGCGACTGGTACTGCTCCTCCATGGGAACCATGACGTCCCCCCTTTGGCGGACCTCCGAAGTGAGAGTGTCGCTTCCACTGGGGCTGGGAACGCTTCCTGAGCTGCCGCCGGTGGCGTTCAAATTCACGCCGAAGGTGGTGAATCCTCTGTAGCCAACGTTTGCGGTCGACATGTTCTCCTTGACCTGTTCGTCCTGGTAGAATTCGTCGAGCGAGTCACTCGCAAGCTGACGGTGAATTTAAGGTCGCGAACAAATAGGCGTTAGTCGTTAGAAGTTGTAACACACAAACAATCATCATTATCATCATCTCCGCACCCCCCCACCCCCAAAAACCAACATAGTTGGGCGATAGCACTCTCGTCAACCCCGCTCACCTGCTGCAAGTTTCTCTCCGCCTCCGTCATGCCATCCCCGCCCTCTCCACCTCCTCCCACCAACCCCCTAGCGTCCTGACCCCTTTCCACGACCATATCATCGAACCCTTCGGTTCTGTCCTCGCCGCCACCTCTGTACTGCTGTTCACCAGCGTCCTCATGGTCTCCCCCTGGACCGGCTTTCGATCTATCCTCTCTGAGCTTTTTAGCGCGCTCCTGCAGGGTAGGTGGGAGAATGGGGGGTTAGTCTGAAGCAATTATGGGAGCGGCACAATGCATCAACCCATCCCCCCCTCCACCCCATAAATTTATCCAACCCCGTCTGTCGATCGATAATTTTGTAAACGGTCAATCCAAATCTGGGGATTGAAAATATGAACACCCTGAATGTTCCCGCTTAATACCTACGTACCATCGCATTTGCTCGCTTAGCCGCCCAAGCGTTCGGGTCGTATCCAGGTCTAGTACTCATTCTAGGGGACTTTAAATGGAATAACTAAGTAAATTGTTTTAGGGAGATGAAGCCTTAAAAAAGACATTGCTTTTTTAAGGACATTGCCTATATAACATTGTCCAAAACCTCTAGACTGAGTTTGACTGGAACAAGGTGCGATCGTCAAAACACTCCCACCCGTTGACCAGCCCCCCCCTTCCCCACCCCCCATCGTTTTGCATCGTTTTGCGCGCTGAATCAGCAACTGGCATGCGGCTGTTAACCGGTGTTAAACGACCCAAAATGTTTCTAACCCCCTCCTTTTCAGCTTCACACCCGCAGAAACAACATGGCCGAGGAGAACAACGAGATAATGTTCAACGAGCCCCCCCTGACGAGGAGAACATGATGGAGAACGATGTGCAGTTCGAGCAAGGCATGAATGATGAGAATGATGAGCCGCAGGAAGGTTACGAGGCCCACTGGGGCAGCTCCCTCGAGACCAACGACCAGCAGCCGGAGGAGGAGGAGGACGAGATCCCCTTCGTGGACGACCTACCGCTGTTCGCTGACCAGAACAGCAAGGCCTTGCACGAGGAGACCAAGAAGTTGGAGAAGAGGAGGGATTTGGCAGAGAAGGTGAGAGAGAGCCAAAGCTGAGCCAAAACACGCAACAAGTAAAAGGACTAACCCCCCGCCCCCCNCCCACCCCCTCCCCAGGAAACCTCCGAGAACAAGGAACGAGTGGAAATCATGAAGGAGCACCTGAAGAACGTTCACCAGGAGGTTGACCACACCAACAACCTCGTCGCAGCCAAGAACAAGGCGATCCAGTCCGAGGAGCACCTCCAGGCTCTCGCCGCCCGCGAGGAGGGCCGCTACCAGCAAGAGATCAAGACCGTTATGACCGAGAAGACCACGCAGAAGGACATGCTTAACATGGTCCAGAACCAGATCTTTAAGGCCAACGAGGAGATGGACAGTTTCAAGATGGCCATGAACTGGAACCAGGAGGAGCTCGAGCAGTGGGCCATGGCTGCCCGTCAGAAGGAGGAAGACAACCTCGCGCTTCAGAAGTACACTCGGGCGGACGAGGTGAAGATCAAGGAGCTCACTTTGACCATCGAGAAGCTGACCGCCATGGCAGTCGAGAAGATGACAGCCCTTGAGAACGAGGCTACCGAAACCCAATCCCGTCAGATCGAGCTAGACAGGACCGCGCAGGCCTTCAAGGACCTGCACGCCGAGAGGCAGAACCTCGTGAAGCAGTGGCAGGACGCCATCGAAGCTATGAAGAGGAGGGATGTGGAGATCAACGAAATCGCGGAGCAGTTCGCCGTTGCCAAGCACAACCGAGAGGAGAAGGTGAGAAAATAAGAGGACGAACGCCCAGCGAGGAGCGAAGCGACGAGCTGAGAATACTGCTAGTAGCGATAGTCGAGACCTTTCACGACGATTCTAACACGGCTCGCGCAGCTCGAGGTGCTCGAGGAGAACAGGGAGAGGCTTCGGATGCAGGAGACGGACAATGCCGAGGTCCAGCAGAGGATCGAGGAGGGGGAACGCATCGTGCAGAACAAGAGGGGCGAGGAGATGAGCCTCATCTCCACCCAGCAGGGCTACAAGGACGAGCTCGAGGTTTTGAAGAACGAGCTTGCAGGTGAGGAACTGCGAGGACGAAGCCCAGCGATGAGCTTGGAGTACGATATTTCGTCATTAAGAACATTATAAGCTAGCGAGGAGCGGAGCGACGAGATCACAAAGGCGTCATAATTACAACGAGCGAGGAGGCTCTTCTAAAACGCCGCTCATATTGAAACTCCTAGTTCAATTCGTCGCTTCGCTCCTCGCATTAAGAACACTCTAAACTAACTCGTCGCTTCGCTCCTCGGTTCGCTTCGCTCGCCGCTCGTCGCAGCCTCGGCCTCTTCGCTCTTGAGGAAGAGGCAGGAGAACATCTCGCACGAAAAGGAGGTCCAGGACCAGAAGGTTTACTTGGAGGAGTGCAGGGAGAAGTACCAGGCGATGAAGAAGCAGGTCGAGACCGAGGTGAAGAAGACGGCCGACGGGGAGACCATTGCCAAGGAGGCCGAGCTCGCCATCACCACGAGGGAGAAGGAGGTCAAGCAGGGCGAGAAGATGGTCACGAGCCTGAAGGAGCAAATGTTCAGGGCGTCGCAGGCGCTCTTTGCCATGCGACAAGAGGAGGCCAACTTGATTTCCGAGATTTCGGGAAGTCAGGCCGCGTCCAAGAACCTGTCCACTAAATTGTCGAGCTTCGACGCCGAGAGCATGCGCCAGCAGGAGCTCATTTACAACGCCGAGTTCCAGATCCAACAGATGGAGCGCAAGGTCGCCAGAGGCTTGGGAGAGCGCAGTGACGAGGAGAAGAGGCAGCTCATGGCCAAGATCGCCGATTTGGAGAAGGTCCTCCTTGCCCGAGTGGACAAGAGGAAGATGCTGACCCAGCAGTGCAGGAAGCTCAACAACGAGTACCGAATGCACATCAGGAAGAAGGAGGAGTCGGAGGCGGCCCAGAAGGAGCTCGAGAACAAGATCGCCGAGGTGGAGTTAGAGAACAGCAGCTGCGAGCAACAATTGAAAAGCATGGTGCAGGACAAGGAGGAGAGCATGGTCCAGCACGACGTGATGCGTTTGGAGGTGAAGAGGTTGAGGGACGCTTTGAACGGCAAGGCGGACGAGGTGTTCAACTTGGAGAACAGGAGGCAGCAGCTCCAGCTGAGCATGGAGGAGCGAAAGCAGGAGATCGGAGTTCACAGCGAGGTCAGGAGGGCGCAGTTGAGGGCCGGGGAGGAGGAGAAGCACAAGAATAGCATCGAGCTAGGGAAGAGACGCAGCGTGGTGGAGAAGCTGCGGAGCAAATACGAGAGCACCATCAGCAAGCCGGAGGGCGGGGAGGAGCACTCTCAGGCTGCGCTGGTCATCATGGCGGCGCAGAAGAGGGAGGAGCTGCAGAGGGAGGGTGATGAATTGGATACCGAGATCAGGCGCAGGGAGAGGGAGATGAAGGCACTCGAGCACACCTTGAACCACTTGAACGTCAGGAACACGCAGTTCAGGCTGAGTTTCCAGAAGGCGGATATGACTTCTCAGGACGCCGACGAGGTGAGGCCCCGCGAGGAGCGAAGCGACGAGCTGAGAATGAAGTACCGCTTTTTTTAAATTTGACGTCACAATGGCGCACCACACAATTCTAACTCCATCAACTCCAAACTTCACGCGTCTCGCTACGCTCGTCGCAGCTCGGTCAGATGCAGGAGCAGGCCAAGATGGCCCAGGATACTTTATTTAGGAAGAAGAAGGAACTGCAGAGGCTGCAGACAGACTACGAGGAGGACATGAGGCGGCTGGAGCAGGTCAGCCAACAGGCGGCCAGGCTGGACGAGCAGAACACCCACTTGGTTAATGCGAAGGCGCAGGTCGAGAGCGAGCTGAGCCAGCAGGGGGAGGCGTTGGCAAAGGCCACGGAGAAGCTGGAGAAGCTCACGGTCAGGCACAGGGAGGCCAACGAGGACCCGGACTTCCCCGGAGAGGAGACCGTCCAGGAGAAGCTCTTCAAGGCGGAGACGTTTGAGGCGAACACGGACGCAGTGCTGCAGACGCTGGCGCAGCTCAGCCACGAGTTCCCCGAGATCTACAACAGTTTGAACGTCACATTGCAGAAGAATGGGCTGAAGCTGCCTCAGGGGGGGGGTGCAGGAGGAAGTGGGCAGTAGGAAGTAGGGGGTACTAGGTACTGGTGCTTGTAGAGAGTGAATTGTGTAGTTAAATGGGAAACATTGTATTCGAAATTGTGAGGTTTTGTTTTTGTTGTTACTTTAGGTAGAAGTGGGGTTCGGCGACGAACTTCTAAATCTGCCTAGCGGGGGGTCTAGCGAAGTGGTTTTGTATTTGGTAGTGCATGTGTAGGAATTGTGTAGTTAAACGGGAAAAATCAAATTGTACCTTTGTATACGAATGAGGTTTTTGTTTTACTTAAATTTTTTCTACTCTATCGGGTCGGCGACGAACTTCTTTATCTGCCTAGCTCGGCCCTTGCCGGGACGCGACGGCTTCTTGTGCTTGATTTCGGCTGCTGCGGAGGTAGCGCCAGTTTTATCTCCCTCGACAATGGAATTGAGTACATCGTCAACCTCAGAGGCCTCGGTGATCTCGAAGTTCTTCTCGAAAACCACTCCCACACGCTTCATCTCACTCAGCGCGGCAGTCTTGGCAGTGCTGAAACTCATCTTCTTTCGCACCTGAGAGTTCTCCGGGCAGGAGTACACAAACGCCTCAACAGTCGAACCCGCAATTTGCCCCACGCAACGGACGCAGACGAACGACGGAGAGTCCTGAACAAGCTTGTCGGCTAGAGTCGCAGAGCCGACCGCGCCGATGATATTCACGCCGCTGCCGTCGAAACCCTCGGTTACATTGATGGTGCATTTATCGCCAAGGCCGAGGGACACAAAGTGAAGCTCCCCGCTCTTGAACTTGGTGAGCAAGGCCGTGGCCTCGGAAGTGAGCGTGAACGGAACGACACCCATGGCCGCCCCAGCAGTGACCTGCCCGCCCCCGTCTGCAATTTTATCCTGTTTCTCCTGCTCCAGAACCTCCTCCCGCTCGTTCAGCGACACCACCTTGATTAGGCTAGCGCTGTAAGCGTCCCACTTCAAATCTGTGGCGTCGTTGGCGTAGTAGTCACCTGAGAAGCTTGTCAAGCCGAGAGTCTTCTTGACGTGGTCCTTAGAAGATGAGTATAGCATCTTGGAGCGGACCTGAGCCATGTCAGGAACCCACGCGATTAGGAGCCACTTCTCACCCAAGTTGAACAGAATGAACGTGGCAGTGTCCGTGGAGACTTGTTGTTGCAGGGCGTCGAATGATGAAGAGACAGGTTGTGTGAGGCTTCCCAAGGTCTTGTCGAGGACTATGGTCTCGCCGTTGATTTTCAGGTGGACGGCACGGGCGTCCATCGCAGTGAAGGCGGAAGTGACAGCGGCATCTATTTGGAGGTTCGCGCTCGGGGCGGCCATGTTGTTTTATGTGGGGGTTTGGAGGAGTTCCTTGGGCGGATATCCTATCAGGTAGGATGAAGGGAGGGAATTGGGGGGCGGACCGGGGGGTGAGAGGGGGGTTGAGACGACGGGGTTGGGAAATGTGAGGCAGGAGGTGTCGTCTCATGCGGTCCCGAGTATTGTAGCGGAGGTTTCTCACCTTGTTTCCAGCGAAAAGTGAAAAAGAGGGGAGGAAGGAGGTGATCAACTTTCACCCTGCTTTCACTTCTCTCCTACGGCTGCCCTAACTCTCCTGCCTACCCAGGCGCGTCTCCCACAATATGCTGTCAACATTCCTCCCAAAGAACCTGATAGTCGCTAAGTTCTCAGGTTTTCTAACGCGAAACTTGATAGCGCCCAATTTGCCGTTCCTCCTCCCTCCGCCCGGAGGCAACAAGGTACATCCAAAAACGCCAACGTGTAGCGAGTTCAAGAAATTACAGGTCAATGTGGAAAGCGACGTGGAAAGCGACGAGGAACGCGTCGTCGATGAACGCCATCATCGAATGCGCCGTCGAGCACCCTGTCAAGAGCGACGTCAAGAGCGATGTCAAGGAACGCGCTGTATGCGTAACAGTAATTAATGTTAAACGTCGTTGATTTTCTCCAGCTAACACCACCTCGTAATTCAAACTTAGGATGGTTCGAACCCTCTCCTTGCGTTCTCGCTGAAAGCTCTCGAAACAGAACTCGAACAATCCCGATCCACAACCCCCCAAACCTCAATCCCCAAAACCCGTTCCCTCTACTTCTCTCAACTAAAAAAACTCTTACCTCCTGATAAACTCCAAGCCTTCGACACCAGACTCTCCCTCCAAGAATATCTCCGCGATCACGCTCCACCAGTCCTAATGTCCTTCCTCCGTAAACAACATTTAACCTGTGACATCCTCTCATTCTACCTCGCCCAGGATTCAAAAATGCTCTCAAAAATAGTAAAACTCACTTCAAATCCTTCCTTAGAATCGTTGAGGAGCACGTTTAAACTCTCCGATTCAAAACCCTCCCCCCCGTCAATTGAATCACTTTTAAAACCAATCCCATCGATTCCATCCTCAGAAACATACTTAACTTCCGAATTAAATTACGCAGGTTCTTATATCTCTAATCCTTGGTTGGGGATGTTGTGGATGGAGAGTTTGAAGAAATATGAGATATACACCGAAGAATATATTAAAACGTTAACGAGTGAAATTAAGAAAAGTTATGGGGAGGATTTAATGATACATGAAGTTGGTGCGGGGAGTGGGGATTTGAGTAAAGGGATTGAAGATTTGAATAAGCGTTGGTTGAAGATTACAGCGTCGGATGATAATTCATGGGGTTTAACCTCCTCTTCTCTCGTGCAACGTCTCGATGTTAAAACAGCAGTTACAAATTTAAATGAAGAAGATAAGAATGTTATTATCGTAAGTTGGATGCCGCAGGGTGTTGATTGGACTAAGATGTTTAGGGAGAAGGGTGTGGAAGGGTATGTGCTTGTGGGAGAGTTTTGGGATGGATGTTGTGGGTGTAATTGGGAGAGTTGGGGGTGAGTGTTTTTTTGAACGACAGCGAGGAGTGAAGGGCGCGCGAGTTAGAATTAGAGCAACGATGCACGCTCCAACGTAGCTTCATCTCGTCGCTTCACTCCTCGACTGGCTTCGATGCCCGCTCCAACGTAGCTTCATCCCGTCGCTTCGCTCCTTGCCCGGGCTTTGTCTGAGGCTCGCCGCTCCTCAAACCATGAAGCGTCGAAATCAAATTTCTAACAATGTCGAACTACTCAGAAACCCCGAATTCAAAACAATAACTCATGATCCAAATGACACAATCCCACCCTACGAAAAAGACGGATACGAATGTTTCCAAATTGAAACGGAACAAGTTTCAAGGTATTGCACCACCAACGATCGTCGGACTGGAACGTGGTTCTTTCGTAAAAAAAATTAGAAAAGTTAGATATGAGAGTTTTTGTTGTACAAATAATATGTTTTTGCGCGTTTCAAGTATCCTAAATTGTGTTTGTATCTGATAGCTATGTGCTTGATGTTTTCGTGCTTTCCCTCGCTGTGTAAAAGTGTGTGTGTTTCCCTCTCTGCAAATTATTTATGTTGTGCCCCCCCCCACTCTTACGGACTAACATCCGGTTCAATCTTAATCGGCGCAGCAGTTAAAATCCCCATACTCTGTTTCTTTTTGATGAACGTCATCTGCCCCTTAATACCCTCCTCCATATCCTCTCCGTTCCTCCCAAACAAAAGGCTCAAAGCTTTATTAACCTCCTCCGAATCATTGTTATACCATTTATAAATAGTTACGATCCGTTTAATAAAATATGCTTCGCCTTTCTCGTTTTCCTCTGTTGTTTTATCTAACCATTTAGGTCTAGGGTTTCGCTTGTCACCGTATAAATCGACTAAATGAGAACATAACCAAGGGGTTACAATTTCGAAGGGAATGTAAGTGGGGTGAACACTTTCAACCCACGCGTACCAGATCTCGTCATCTTTTGTTTTCATGAAAGTCTTCCTAATCGTCGGATTCGCGATGCAATCTTTTACGTGTTCCTTTCCACGTTTAGGACGCCAGAGTAGGCTCTTTTCGAAGGTTGAGTCCATGTTCGTGAAGAAGAAGATTAATGCTATGAAGGCGCCGAGGACGGTTACGAGGTAGATTGTCATGCCGGAGGTTAGGTCGAGGTAATGATTGTCACCGAGCTGAGATGATTTTAACGTGTTAGAATTTTCCAAAAAAACATCTTAATTTTTACATCTTAATTTTTCCGCGTTCCGCCTCACCTTCAACAAAGAAAAATAAATAATAGGTCCACTACTCATTAACCTCCAAATAATAATCCCCACAAATACCTCTGGCCCCAACTCCATCGGCGCCCCCGCAATAAAAATAGGAACCGCGCACGTCAATAAATAGTAGAACACCCAGCCGATGAAAGGGAGGAAGGTGGAATTTAATTTTGAGGGGTGGAAGATCATGCTGAAGCCGAAGAGTTCGCGTTTGTAGAAGAGGTAGGAGCACATTAAGACAAATTCGCCGCCTATTAACCCCAAAAAGCTGCGTAGTTTTATATCGTTAGAAAAAAAGAGTTAACTAACCAACAATTCCCCACTCCCGAACTCGTCGCTTCGCCACTCGTCGCTTCGCCCCTCGTCTAATCCTCTCACCTCCAAGTACTGTACGCTCTCGAGAACAAACTCATGGTATAGCAGAACTGCGGGAAGTAACACATATTAAAAAACATCATCGCCGCTATTTGAATTCTCCTCTCAACCGCCACCCTACTGATCCACGTGTAATACTTATCTCCCATATTCTCATTTCTTTTACTACTGATAAGTCCAAAGTTACCGTCTGTCATGATGAAAGCTCCGCTGACGATACTCACTCCTAAACCTAGAAGTTGGATGAATAGGATGTCTGACTTCTTCGCTCGCAAAAGACCGACGACTTGGATTATACTCTCGGGGATTGCTTCAATGCCTACCTCGATTGCTTTCATACTCGCGTATATGACAGGGCTTGACATGACTACGTCGGGATCTTCTTTACCGTTCCAGAGACGATAACCTTCCATGGCGGGACCTAGACCGAGGAGGGAAAGGGTTGTACGGTAGAATCTTTCTCGCCAGTGTTTTTTCGTGTACTGATAGTAGGTCAGGAGAGCCTGAATCACCAACGCCAAGATGGCGAAGGACGCCTGCGAGCGAGCAAAGCGACGCGTGTTAGTGGTGAAGATAGTGAAACTCGTCGATTCGCTCCTTGTTATTGTCGCTTTGCTCCCCCCCCGTCTCACCGTACTGTACGCCGTGCTCGTGTCGTTCGAGTCGAAGTATGTCCACGAGACCAACACGTCAGTGATGATATCGAAATATCCCAAAAACAAACTCAATGATATCTTTACCCCGACACCTATCTTGCTCATCCTAGTCATGAGCCGATTCCTCTTCCCCACGTAGGTGAGGAAGATCTTCATATTGCTCTGCTCCTCGTCGCATAGATCCTTCTTTGGCCAGAACTCGTTGAAAAATATGTCTACGGTTCGGCCTACGTCGCTGTCGGACTTCTGAAGGGAGGTCATGTACTTTTCGCCTAGCTTCTCTGACTGCTCAGACGTCAACGACGCCAAGGACTCTTCGAAGAGGTTTCTGCGTGCGAGGGAGAAGAGGGGGTGTGGTGTGGTGGGGGTGGGGGGGATTGAGGGATCATTTGACATGGCTGTGTACATGTATATGTATGTGTTGATATATGTGGCCTGTTGAAGGGGGTTAGATTAGTTTGAATGAGGAAGGGCTGCGGAAGCGCGGCAGATGAACATAGGTTTTGGATTTAGTTTGGAACCTAAACATCTCTGTCGGTATCATAATGAAAACAGGCTGTAATCAATCCGACCGTCAAGATATAGCTAGATGGTTCGCAAGTCTGACAGACTTTTTAACATATTCCCGGACGAATATGGGGTAGGGACGCACCTTTTCCTGTAACTTTCCGACAATTGGCGTCTTAGCAGGTGAGTCGATCGACTGCGGTGGCGAGGTGGTTAGCAAAACCACGAAAAAATTAAGGCTAAAATGCCGGGGGTTGGTGGATGTCGATCTCTTTGCATGGCTGCTACCTTACCTTCGTGGCATGGCAGGTAGCTTACACTGCGTGCTTGAAAGTCTACGAGTTGTTCTTCTCCAAACAACGCATTCCTAGACTCGTCCTCCTCCACGGTGAAGCCCGCGCGTCATCCACAGAGTGTTGTCGAGCATGAACATCTCGTGGTCATAGTTCTTCGCCCGTAAGCTTCAAGACAACGTCGACGTCGAGCCGCACGACGCGTCGATCTGCTTCGCGTTCTACGCGACGACCTTCCCTATCTACGGCAGGATGCTGCAGGCCGCTGCGTCGAGCGAATCGCAGGCCGTGCTCTTCGAAATTGCTGCAACTTTGTCAGAGCTATGCATGTTCCACGGCTTGCTTCGGGGTGAGACGCCGACTAATGACATGATAACGACTACGAGACGCTTGTGGGCGCGGTGGAGCAACCACGGAAAGACCGTTACTCGCGTAGGAGACGAAGAAAATGCAGTTGCTGCACCGGTCGAGGTGCTGCCGGTTGACACGCCTCAGATATTCTGCTCCGACGCAATAATTCTGCTCTCAGTTTCTGAGGCGTCAACGCTGGTGTCTGGCACAGCCGCAAGCTTCTTCCTGCGTCGCAATATAAGCGGTGGTCCCGGATCGGGGCCGGTGAGCTTGTACTTGGCGGTAGTCAATTTTGTAATTCAGCTCCTCGGCGAGGTAGTGGCAGCCGACGGAATCGTGGGCATGCTGGCGAGAAGGAACAAGTCACAGGGCTTCATGATTGATCCTGTGAGCGACTGAGAGAGGACGAAAATAAGCGCCCGGAGTTCTACACCTCATTTTTCCTCGTCATCTCGATAGTCTCGGGTCTGACTATTGTGTACTTTAGCTTGAGGTTCTGCGTCACTGCGGTGGTGGGACACGAGGAAGATTGGGCCAACACGAGCTGCCCGCTGCCGCCCGAGAGCATACTGGACATGGCGAGGGTGGGGGGAGAGTTTTACGCGGAGTGGATGGCGGCGATCAACGCGATGTTGGTGAGTGATGGAGAGTAGTAGGTAGACATATATTTATAAAGGAATTTATTAAAAAATAAGTTGAAAAGAATTTGACGAATGAAATGTTTTTTGATTTGAGAGCTTGTTTTAGATTTGGAGTGAGCGGAGGTGGGCGACGACTTTGGATGTTTTATCGTCGAAAAATTCGCTAACGACGATGCTGGAAGAGACTAGCTTGGAGCAGTTGCGGAAGACATTGCGACCGAGCGTTTGAAGCGAGCCCGGAATCGTCATCGATTTTAGTTCTGAGCAAAGTGCGAAGGCCCATGTACCGAGTTCTTGGAGGTTTGTGTGTAGGAGGTCGGCGGCCTCGGCATCCGCTGCTCCTGCATCCGACTTTCTGAATTCCGTTGACTTCCACCGCAAGGTTCTCAAATACATTTCCACCGTTGTCTTCTATGCTCCTCGTGCTACGCACTTTATACTCAGTGGAGGGATTTGGTCGAGGTGAAGGTCGACAGGGGCTTTGAGAGGGGAGACATTTCTGTTATCGATGGGAAAGATTTAGAAGAAGCAAATTCGGAAAGTGAGCTCGCAACACGGGTGGTCTTCTCTCTAAATGCTACGAAGGTCGGAGAGTACGCCTGCGTATTTGCCATCAATCTCATCGTTGTTGATATCCCCGAGGGCATTACGAGCATTGGTTTACATACTGCAAGAGTTTGACAAACGTATCTTTCCCTATAACGTTAGCATCAATTGGTAACTACGCGTTTACCTTATGCTCCAGTCTAGAAAATGTCGATCTCCTCCACACAAACCTTCAAGAATTAGGTGAAA
>BLQM01000107.1:64483-80333 GCA_012489335.1 Triparma laevis f. inornata
AAACAGTTCCTCATGTCAATCTCCAATATATCTCCCCCAAAGCCACCCGAAGACCCAAACACCGTGACCTTAACCCGCCTCTCCCCAGCCTCCCACCCCTCCGTAATCTCCCGTGTGAAGGAAATCTGCATCCAAGCGTTCACCCGCGAATCGGTCGCTTCTCAAATCACCTCTGCCTCTCCTACGTCCTTTCTCCCATCCGCCTTCGCTGCCATCAAAGACGGTGAAGTTGTGGGTTACGTTTGTTTAAAGAAATACAACCAAGCCAAGTCCGAGAACGGGGGCGAGTGCAGGAGCGCCGTCCTTCACACCCTTTGCGTTGACAACTCGACTCGAAGCTCGGGGATAGGTTCTGCAATAGTATTGGCACTCAAAAACCGAGCCATCCAGAACGACCTCCACTACCTGCTCCTCGCCGCCGCTCTTGGTCCAACCCAATCTCGCCTAATCACATTCTACAGTCGCTTCAACTTCCGCGTGATCCCCGATGCAGAGGGTGCCTCGAACATGGGAGAAGGCCTCTCCAACAAAATAACCGAAGAAGGTGACGTCGCAAAACAAATCGATAGCACTAGCATTAAAAATGATTTTCTAACCCCTCTTTTGCAGCCCTTGGTGGTCTCTCCGCTCTCCTAATGCTCCGCAGTGGAATAACCTCAAAAGAAATCCAAGCCGGCACCTCCGCCAAATGGATGAAATGTCGTTTAATAACACGTCATCCTCCTTCTTCCTCTTCTTCATCATTGCGACCCGAATCTTTCATTTATGAGAAGGAAGGCTGTTGGAAGTTTTTGAATGGAGGTGGGTTGAGGTCGGAGTTACAGATTGGACCTAGTTGTGGTGTGGCGGCTTTGTATATGTGCCTTAGTTTGAATGAGAATAGTGGAGGATCGAAGATAAGAGAAGACCTTCTTTTAAGAGGTGAGAAGATTGCGATTCAATTTTTGTACGCTGAAACCACGTTAACTATTATGTAATTAAACCTCTCAGGTATTGAACTTAATTTAACAATCGATGGGGAATTCTTCTCAATTCACAACCTTAAAAAATTGATCGAGAGATCAAGCGCATCCGAGAAATTCCCACGGAGTTTAATTTATCCGTTTCCAGACTTCAAGGATATAGTGAATATAATAGATTTAAATTCTGGTTGTACATTAGTTCCATTCGACGTATTAGGGAACGGTGTGACTCTTCGTTCTGGTAATTCTTCGCATTGGGGAGTGATATCAGGTTATGAATTAAATTCTGAAAGATTGTATGTGCAGCATTCTCAGAATTTGAAGGGATTCGAGTGCGAATATGAGCTGTTGAAGGAAAGCAATAATCAACTGTATGAATGTGGGAGGAAATATAAAGATAAAGTAGCTGAAACAGGGGAGATGGATTTGAAGGGCAACTGTTTATTGCTGTTGAACAGTGCTCTTTTAGACGACGGTTACAAAAATGAAAATAAACAAATAATATAAAAAACACTTTCCATACAAAACACCTTCTTTAAAACGGTAAACTCTGTCCCGTCCAATCATAAAACCCTCCACTCCCCTCCTCCTCACATCCCGCCACCAACTCCAAAATCCTCTCCGCTGTAAACTCCTTACTATGAACTTTCCCACCAACACCTTTAACGAAGGGAGAGCTTAAATCCGTATACGTCGTTCCAGGATGTACACTACGAATTATTTCTGTTAGAAAATTAAAATTTACTCAACTCACTTAATATCCTATATCTCACCTCAAAAAGTTACACTTATGCCTCTGTCTATTGACCTCAATCCCAGCTAAAACCTGTGCATGATTACTCGCAGTTTTACTAATCCTATAACTCCACCAACCTCCACTCTTATCATCTGTTATTGAACCTACTCTAGCGCTTAAATTTATTAAAGTAGGGTAGAAGTGTGTTGGGGGGGAGAGGTGGGGGAGGAGTGATTGGTATATTTTTATTAGGGAGTAGGTGTTTGTGTTCAGGGAGTTGAGGAAGTGGGTTTGGTTTATTGATTTGAGGTTTTTTTCGGGACCATGTGAGCCGTTTAGTAAAGCGGCGGTGTGGATTATTAACTGTTGGGAGGGATTTTGTTAATTCAACGTGAAAAACTATTAAACGGCAACGGCGGCAGCGTCATCTCTGCCCACGCCGCGGTCGGTCTCCGCGACAAGAAGTCGCCGCGCCGCCTCAACAACGACCGTCGACGACACGCGCTCAAGAAAGGTTCTCCTTCGAGCGACGCCATCCTTCTCGACCCGTAAAACCCCGAATTCAGTTGTGGCTCCTCTGCCTAGCCGTCACAGGCGATCGCGTTGCTGGCCGCGCGCGCGGGTCCGAAACTGCGACTCCACCGCCCACGGCGGCAATTTTTCGTCGATGCGCTCCGCCGATTTTAGACTTACCTTCACTTTTTCACCTTCCTCTAGAAACGAGGGCATAGGATCATCAGTCGAACAATCCCAATTAACAGGAGTAACGATCTCCGGATCCCAGCTGCTCCAAATAAGTATGTTAGTAAAAACGTTCCAAAACGTAGTAAATTACGACATCTTACACGCCAGCCGTTTACATCTCACCTCTTCGATATCGAACTCCCCTCAACCTTCCTACTCAACGCATAAATCCTTTCCCCCTCCCCAACACCCTCAATTAAATCATTAACAATACAACTACCTATCCCTCCGGTAGCTCCGGTTATTACTATTGAACCTTTGAGGGATTTTAACCATGGTTTTATCGAGGTTGGGGTTATGGGTGGATGGATTCCGGGGTGGGTTAAAGGAGGAGGAGGTGGGATTGATGAGAGTGAACGGGCCGTACTCACAAGGGAGAGGAGTAGGAGAGGACGGGAACGACGGGTGAGCGTGGACGGGAAAGAGAGCATTGTGGATGGGAGGGGAGGCTGAGTCGTCGAGATTTTCTTGTAGATAGTTTAGTGAGGATTTAAAGATTAGTGATGGACTTTTGATATATGTGATCGCGGGTATCAAGAGTCAGAGATCACGTAGAAGATATTCGGAAGGGCAGCGGAAGTCCTGGAATGAATTTATGCGACGGTTTTGCGGGAAGTGCAAAACGCTGAAACATTTTTCATTTTCTTGATAAAAATCATGAAATACGTTCTCCTCGGATTTGCGCTCCTTTCCTCTGGCTTTGGATTGGTGAGCTACATCAATGACTATCAAAACCTCGCCAAATACGACACAGATATAATTTAGCAAGGAGGCGTCGCTGTCGCAATCTTCGCAACATCACATTCTAACTCCTCAAAATTCTAAAACCCTCCCCCATCGCAACCCCTCCCCAAAAGATTTCAAACGCCCCATCTCGCCGTACTTTCTTAGCTCAAAGCGTATCAATCCCGGTCGCCTTAATCTCAACCTCCGCCTTCGCTGACGATGAGCCTTCCCTCTTCGAAATGGACATCTTCGATCCCAAAGCACCATCTTCTCAAAAAGCCGCCCCCAAAAAAGTCGATCGTACGTGTCAAAGAGCGAAGCGACGTGAAAACGCTCAATTTAAACTCCTCATTCAATTCGTTCGCTTCGTGAGGAGCGAAGAGCATTAAGTACATTCAGTACACTAACTCGTCGTTTCGCTACTCGTTTCGCTCGCCTTCAGCTCTACGTACAACAAAACCCTCCGCTCCAAGAGCGTCAAGGGAAGTCGCTTCGAAAGAAGATCCTTATTCGACAGACGCTATTGCTAAGAAAAGGGCGAAGGCTGCGGGACTTTGGGGGGGAGGAGGAAAGAAGAAAGGAGCTGGTACTACGTTCATGGAGCAGACGAAAGGGAAGAAGTAATCGAAGGGGAATAGGAATACATAAAACAGGAACACACAAACATACATTTTTATTTCATTCAAATTCGTTGGTTGGGTGTTTCTTGAATAATTAATTTTAATGTGGAAAAAAATCCTTTTGTTTTGATGGGTTTATTCGAACGTGAACGGGAACGTTATTGCAATTGAGAACCTCAGAGATTAGGTTGATCATACCGAAGACGATGTTGTAAAAGTCTCAGAGGTTTGCGTGATCGTTTGGGTTTTCGAAATGGATGAAAACATTAGACGAAGGTTTCGCCACATTCCACTGGGAAATCACATTTTGAGAATCGTCGTATTTCATCGCCACCGCTTCAAATTCGAGTTGCATTCAAAGACAACAGCAGATACCCCATCGTTATCTACCCCCGCCTAGCCCACTGACTCTGCAAACGTCTCAATAATCCCAAAAAACACACCCAAACCTCCCTCAAAAAATGCCGGCCGCCTCCTCCGATAAAACCGTTCTCTCCGCCTTTCAAACACAGTTCCCCGCCCCACCCATCCTCAACAAGAACCAAAAGCATGCGGGAGCGCCGTACACGTTGACAGGGAGTATATCGAGTCAGTTTGTTTGTACGATTGAGGGGGTAGAGGGGAGGTACGAAGGATCTGTTCTCGATGGCATTCGTTTCTGTGTGTTATAATTGCGTTCTGGAATTTGGGGAGCGGCGGACGGGCGGCGGATCGTTCGCGGTGTGGTTTCGGCGTTGGCGGGGCGACCGCCGTTCTTCGTCCATAGCGCTCGGCGAACGCTGCACTCCGATAGCGTCGGCGGTGTGTCGACCTAGGTGTTTTGGCTGAGCTGCGACGTGTTGCGGATGTGGTGGTTGTCGGGCACGTGACGATTAGCGATGATTCTTACTACACAAAACACCATTCATTGAATCCATCCACCCATAATCTATTCTAACTCCTCTCCCCCCTAAACCCTCCCACCTAAATCCCCCCCAGCGTCTCCCTCCTAACCTCTTACTCCTCCACTCCCTCCCCCTCCCTAACCTTCCCCCTCTCCTTAAACCTCACTGGCCACCCCACAACCCTAACCTTCCCCATCTCCACCAAAGATTTAACAGGCACCTCCTCCCTTTTAATAACCACCTCACAAGGCTCAATCTCCATCCCTTTATTCGACAGTCTCGTCTTAAAATCCGGTTTGTTCACATTAAATTTCTCAACCTCTACCTTCCAAAAACCATTAAATCTATGGAAATACAACGCGGCTTACGAGAAAACAGTTGTACCGACGGAAATGGGAAGAACGGGGAATACGAGTACGGAATGGTTGAACGATTTAACTTTGGGGAGGTTGAAGAATTTAGAGAACGAGGAGGTAAGACGCAGCTCGGAGTCCCAGTTTCCTCGATATGAATCGCGTTATTTGCGCGAGTCACGATACCCGAAGAACTTATACTAACGAGGAGACTTCGCTCCTCGTTGTCGTTGTTCGCTCCTCGCTTCGGACGTTCGTCCTCACTTCGCTCGTTGCTCCTCGCAGATTATCGGTAAATTGTATATCCCCGTTCCATCTAGTCCTATTGTTCATAGCAGTGAATTCGGAGGGGAGAAGGGAGGGGAGTGGAGTAGCGTTACGCCTTTGATGGTTTGGGAGATGAGAGGGAGGATGGGAGAGTGTGAGGAATTGAGGAGTCGGTGAGAACTATGAAACAAATTCATTTTACGTTTACGTTATTAACTGGCGCGAATTAACTGTCGTCGTCTAACTAATGTTCACCTCCACGTTCACCTCCACGTAATTCTCTTCTACTACAGACTCGAAGAAGACGACGCTCTGAAAGGTTGGAAATCTGTCGGCGGTAAAAACGTCGGCCTCCTAAAATACTACGTCTCCTCCCCCTCCAACGCCCCCTCAACCATTGGCCTTACTCCCTCCCAACGTTCCTCAATAATCTCCCTCCACAACCGCACCCTCCGCCTCTGCGAAACCATCCAAATGTGCGACGTCCTCGATAACAAGATAAGTAATTGTTTCGAGAATAAACACAGAATGTTAAACGTAAGCGATCGCACTATCGTCGACGTTGAAATGAGACCAGGTGAAACCGAGATACAACGTTTAAAAGAAATAGTGGAGAGGCCAGGGGGGAGAATGGAAGAAGACGAAAGAGAAATGTTGTGGAAGTTCAGGTTTTCTTTAGTTGATTCTAGCGCGGCTTTACCGAAATTCCTTTTATGCGTTAATTGGGAAATACAGCAGGAAGTTACGCAGACTGTTGAATTGTTACAACAGTGGGAGAAGAGATCGACTATTACAATCACGGACGCGGTGAAGTTGTTGGGGAGTGAACCGAATTATAGGAAGGATATTGTTAGGAGGTGAGAATAATTAATTTGGAGGAGCGAAAGAAGATGAATCGATGGCATTTATATTTTTTATATTTCTATACTAACGTAGTCGCGTTCGTGACTCCTTCAACTTCACGACAGATTCGCCGTTGGAGTATTAGGAGGCGTCGCTGACGAAGAGCTAGGAACGTTCTTACTCCAACTAGTCATGGGCATAAAGTACGAGGTTTCGGGTGAAGATATCCTGGCTGATTTTTTGATCAAGAGGGCGAGGAAGAATATTGATATTGCGAATTATTTGTTTTGGTATTTGAGGGTGGAGGCGGAGGGAGAGAGGGAGGAGGTGAGGAAACTGCGAGTGCGAGGAGCGAAGCGACGAGCATTAAGAACATTCTAAACTAACTCGTCGCTTCGCTCCTCGGCTTGCTTCGCTCGCCGCAGGGGATGGGGGACATTTACGGGAAGGCGATGGAGAGGTTGAAGAAGGAGCTGAAAGAGGAGGTGAGAAGCAGCGAGGAGCGAAGCGACGAGCTGGGAATGCGACAATTACGGTCGTAATTCGTCTACGCTAATAGCTTTAGTCTAAACGCTCAAGCCACTTTCATCGCTTCGTAATTCTAACTCGTAAATAACAATCTTCATGCGACTCGCTACGCTCGTCGCAGGTTATTGGGGGGGGTGCGCAGAGTCCGGTGGGGGGGAAGAGGGCGAGTTTGGTTGGTGGGACTGGGGGTGGGGGCGCGGACGGTTCCGTTTTCAAGGGCATCATCAGCACCATGAAGGACGCTCTGAAGGAGGTGAGTGCAGTGCAGCGAGGAGCGAAGCGACGAACATTTCTCCACACTATTCTAACTGTCATCTTTTGCAGTCCCTCGGCGAACACCCACCCTCCGAATCAGGCCACCCGACGACCGATCAACCCACCACGGCGCTGGACCTGCTCACCGAGCAGGAATCCTTCTTCCTCGGAATAATGACCGAGCAGATCCGCGCCCGCGACTCTAAGGGCAAGAAAGCGTCGAAAGAGCTAGCCCTAAAAAAACACCTTCAAAAGTACTCCACCGTCCCGGGGCGCATCGGTATTCTACCCGTACCCCTCTCTCCAAGCACCTCGGTCATCGGGGTCATGCACGACAAGTGCTTCATGTTCAAGGTGAGCAAACTGTGTCGCTCTTGCTCCCGATCCGAACATTCTAAACTAACTCGGCTCGCTTCGCTCTTCGCTCGCCGCTCTACTTCGCAGTCCGCCTTGTACCCCGCGGTGGTGACCTTCCGGTGCAAATTGGAGGCCACTCAAATCAAGGAGGAGGTGGATCGCCGTCGCGAGGAGATGGAGAAGAGGACCAGCTTGAACAACCGGAAGCTCGCGAAGCTGCTGGGGGAGACGGAGGTACGAAGTAACGAGGAGCGAAGCGACGAGCTAGGAATGCGATAATTACGGTCGTAATGAGTCTCCATGAAGAGCGAAGTCTCCTCGCATTAAAAACATTCGAAGCTAACTTGTCGCTTCGCTTCTCGGCTCGCTAATGCTCCTCGCTTCGCTCGTCGCAGGACGACATCGTTAACCCGTCGTCGAAGAACCCGTCGTCGCCGGCCCACTTGACCGTCTCGTCCCTCCCCCCCTCGTCCGGCTCGAAGCACGTACGCAACCTCGGCGACGAGTACAGCGTCATCTTCAAGAGCGGCGACGACCTCCGTCAGGACCAGCTCATCATCGTAATGATCCGCCTCTTCGACTCGCTTCTCAAGTCAGAAGGCCTAGATTTGAGCTTGACCCCGTACAGCATTCTAGCGACTTCCCCAACCACCGGACTGGTGGAATTCGTCGCAGGCAGCAGCCCCGTGAGTGCCGTGCTGAGCGAGAACCCCAACGGGATCACGGGGTATTTCGCCAAGAACAATCCGGACAAGGAGGTGAGAATAAGGGAGGAGCAAGCGGAGCGGAGCGGCGAGCGAAGTGAGCCGAGGACGAAGTCCGAGCGAGGAGCGAAGCGACGAATTAGAATGGGTAGTGATGCGCAGTCAGCGAGGAGTACGAGGAACGGTCACTTCGCTCCTCGGTAGAATGAATAAGCATGCGTTGTCAGCTCGTCGCTTCGCTCCTCGCCTCTCCAATTCACAATTCACAATTCACAATTTTAACACTGTCCCCCCCCCCTCCGCAGAACCCGAACAAGCCGGCCGCCACCGTCGTGGAGACTTACATCAAGTCCTGCGCGGGCTACTGCGTCATCACGTACATCCTCGGCATCGGGGATCGCCATTTGGACAACATCATGCTCAAACCCACCGGCCACTTCTTCCACATCGACTTCGGTTTCGTTTTCGGGCGTGACCCCAAACCCATGCCGCCGGCGTTCCGCCTGACTCAGAGCATGGTGGACGGCTTCGGAGGCGACGAGGGCTTCAAAAAGTTTAAGAGCATTTGCTGTCAGACGTTCAACCTGCTCAGGAGGCACGCCGGACTCGTAGTGAATTTACTCCACTTGAGTAAAGAAGGCAACATCCCAGACTTGAGCAACCACCCTACGTTGGGCAGCGACGAGATCATCCAGAAGGTGGAGGAGAAGTTTAGGCTCGATTTAACCGACGAGCAGGCGGAACACTTCTTCATCTCGCTCATCGGAGAGTCCATGAGCGCGCTTGCGCCCAAGGTGCTCGAGGTTTTCCACCAAATCGCGGTCGCTCGTAGATGAAAAAGCAAGTAGTAGAAGAAAGAAGAACCAAGATTTTCAAGTTAAAGAAAACTTTTGGGGATTTTTTAATGTTACATTTGTTGTTATTGTTGTTGGGAGCGGAGGCAGCTGACTACCGCGTTGTTGCCGCAGACGAGGACATTTGAGGGGAATAACTTGAAGCATTTGTGGAAGACATGGTGACCGAACATTTGAAGCGAGCCCGGGATCGTCCAAAGGCACGTGAGCCTATTTCTTGAAGGTTTGTGTGGAGAAGATCGGCATATTATAGGCTAGAGCAACCATCGAATTGGAAGTCGCCAATTGATGTTAACGTCGTCGGGAAAGATACGGAAGTCAAACTAGTGCAGCACCTGAAAAAAGCTCTGTCCGATGCTCTACCTCCGAGGCGGTGCAGTTCCTAATGTCGCTTTGGAGTCGCTTGCACTCAAGCTGGAGGCACTTTTGGATGAGTTTGAGCCAAAATGCAGTCGTCGACGAGGCTATAGCAATTGTAAGGCGGCTATACATTGCCCCTACACAGAATAGGACCATCAACCAATCTTCATCTTTAACGTGCTTAAGAAAAGAATATCCTAGACAAGAGCCCCAAGGTATGACGCTAAACAATAAATATAGCGTGCAACACTGGGCCAAGGTTGAATCAATGATGGATTTCTTCACCCGTGCAAACCTCGAATTGTTTTTTGCAATTCCTGAAGCCTGGCATTCTAGATCTGCGAGTCCTTCCAAACCTCTTATGATCAAATATGACGATGAGCTCATCGCCATGCTGTAGAGAGGCCTAGTCCACAGTGATTTTGGCTTCGCGTAATCTTTGACCTCGCCAAGATTGATAATTTCAAACATAAACATCGCTACGACTGTGAAAGCGAAGTGAAATATGCTAACCAGTGTGGAAGAACCGCTCACAATGGATCGGTACGTGTAAAACAGCTCAAGGACGTAGGCTATAGGCAGCAGGGAAAAGCTCACTTTCATGTTCCCCTGCACGGCCTGGAGGTAGTATATCGTTTTGCAGACATATTTCTTCTGGTCGCCATAGGTAGATCGCTCCTGTTGTGATACGGTGATGTTGAATCCGATGTTGCGGAGGGTCGCCTGGTCAGGTTTATGCATGGGTCGCTGAGAAGGTCGAGTGTCCTGCTGTCTCCTCGCAGCGGCCGGACTGAGCCTGTTGATATCTCGAGTAGTCTGTCACTGGTGGATCGGGGCGATTCCGACCCTCTGAATAAAATCGTGCTCGAGCTGTATCTACGATCTTTAACGTGATCCGCATCCCCCCCCGTCGTTGTCTTGACAGCTGGAGTGGGAGTTGGAGCAGGCATGGACACGTCTGCCCTGCTGGACTTGACTTGTGCCTCAGCATCTTCTCCTCGCTCGTGAATTCCATGGGAGGCGCGGCACTGCTGGGAAGAATGGGGCTGCGCCACCCCCAAAGGCTCGATTTTGTTCTTTTCATCTGAAAACCACTAGCAAGGTCTCTTGCAGATGGATCTTTAGTCAGCATCCCCCTGTGAAGTTGGGCAGTCTTATTTCTCCTCTTATAGTGGCCCGATAATTACAATTAATATTCCCCAGCCCACTACCATCCGTTACTTGCCAATCATAATAACCAACACCGACCGAGGTGCATATCACCCTCAAACTGATCTCCAAAAGACCCAACCTTCTCAAACGACACAAACATTGTACCTGTGCACAACAGTAAGCGCCGTGCGTTTTTAGTTGAACCTATTGGTGGCGAGGTCCCAGCTATCGATATGCTAATGAATTTCGTGTACATCTTCGGCGTGTTGGTGACAAAAATTGCAACTTCTGACCTCACCACGCTTCGACTTTTCGCTTCTTCTTCTGCTCCTAGGTTTTGAATGGCCGAACCAGAAAATAATGGGATTGGTGACGGGGTGCGACGGGGAGCTATGATTGGGGCAGGTGCTGGGGCTGTTGGTGGTGCTGCTGGTGCTGCTACTATTATTTCGGGAGTTGGAACCGCCGGTACGATTTCCGCAGGCATTCAATCCGGCGTTTATGGAGCATACACGATGGGCCTTTATGCTACCACTCAATCCGCCGTAGCGACGGGGGCAACTTATACGTTGGCGGGGTTGGGGCTCGCGAGTGCTGCTACAGGTGCGGTTGTTATAGGTGTCGGTGGTGCTGCCGTTGGGGGTGGGTGGTATCTCCTTCAAAGTTATCGCAATAATGGGGGGGATAACGGTGACGGGGATGGTGGCGAGGGTGGAGAAGGTGAAGGGCAAGGAGGAGGAGAAGAAGCCGAAGAAAATAATGTGTTAACAAATGGAGGAAAAATAAGGAGGCGGTTGGAAAGTTTTCAGTCAGCCGCAGTAGACTGACTGACTAACACAACAAGAAATAGCGATGCCGGCTAAACGAACGAAGGTCTTTTGAGTTTTAAATACAGTAAATTCATTAATATTAAAAACATTACGAGCTGCACAAGGCCATGGACTGGCGGCGGCTCTGCTATGATCATGATCCCGGAGGCCCAGCCTCATCTTCATCAAGAAAGCTCCAACCTTTATCCCTCAGAAGATTCTCCTCTCCGACTAAAACTGGAATGTGCTTCCTCTCAGCCCCCTCGTCCCGAGTCGAGAACATGTTCGTCGCTCAATGCCCTCAGGGATATCAACAACGATGAGATTGACGGCGTAGGCGCAGGCACGACCTCCAACCTTCGTCATATTTAGAAGGAAGATCGCCCGTGTTGGGCGTTCATGCCTCTCCTTCACATCACCCCATGGTAAATCTTCTTCGCCACGAACGATCATTGCGCTGCTCTTCACGCCCTTGTCGATGAACGTGTCCGCCACATGCTTCCACGCCTTCATCACCAACCTCAGATTCATCAACGTACTCCCCTGAATGAACCCAACAAACAACCTCTTGAAGTTTTTCATTAACATGAACTGATCCGTCGTCGTGGGGACAGTGGAAACAGTCGTTGAAATCGTCAAACTCGCCGCCGAGGGACATCGAGAATTGCCTCCTCCTCCTACTTCTCCTCGCCTCCCGCTTCCTTCTTTCCACTCATTTTATGGCTCTTGTGGCCCTCATTAGACTTGGAGGCTACATATGTGGACATCATGGTACGTAGGTATCGAGAAATTGACTTCTTGACTTTCTCAGATGTTCTTCCCTCAACTTCAGTTTCGTTGAATTATTTTTGTCAGTTTAGAGAGGTGCGAGCCAAAGATTGACATACCCTCTAAATACATCCCCGCTACCTCTCATTGTTCTGAGTAACATTGAATTGCAACGCAAAACATATTTGAAGACCTCAATGGATTTCCGTTTATGTTTCCGTCCACTTTTCTTCTCTCAAATCTCACACTTAAGAACTCCTGCAGAACATAAAAGTACTACTAGTCTGCTTGCTACTCTTGTTCTGACTCATCCTTGTAGCTGCAATCGACGACTAGGCCGTTTCTATTGACGATAGGAGCCTCCGAGGCATGAACAACAAAAGGAATTCTAAGTCTGAGTCGAGGGACGAAGAGGTCAGATCGAAGAAGAAGAAGAAAAGGAAGAAGTAGAAGGATACAGGTGTGACGGTGTCGTGAACAGTGGTCTCGTGATCGACGCCTGCGGCGTCTGTGATGGCGATGGATCATCCTGCACAGGATGTGATGGTGTCTCCAACAGCGCGTCTGTGATGGCGATGGATCATGTGTGAATGGAACATGTATGGATGGATCCTGTATGCAGTGTGGTGGCGTTATTGGTGGTGGCCTCTTTTGCTGATGAATTTGAATGGTCCTATTGCAGTCAGTTCGAATGTAAAATTAAGGGCGGTATGGGTAAGAGGGAAGTAAGGTTTTAAGAGAGGTTTAGGGTTTAAGTTAGGGTTTAGGTTAGAGTTTAAGGTTTTAAGAGAAAAATCAAATCGATCATCTTTTAACTTCAATTCATAATTTCGCATTATTATTTCATATTCAATTCCGAAAGTTCATCAACCATAATATCAATACATTTCTTCATAACCTTAATATCAACCTGAGACGAGCGTAGCGAGAGCAGAGAGTGAAGCGAGCCAAGAAGTGAAGTCGAGCGGTGTTAGAATCGTTGTGTAAGGTCTCGACTCGTCGCTACTGGCAATAATTTCCCATCTCGTCGCTGAGACTCATCGTGTCGCCCTCACCAACGCCTTATCGTAATACTCCTCCGGCGTTCCCTTTGCAGCACTGAATTCAACGAACATCGACGAATAAGCTGCTGAATCCGCGGAAACTAGAGCACGATCGAACTCTTCTGTAGCGTCTATGAAAGTTATTATATCTGAAGCCGAATCTTGAAGGAGCTTGAAGACGGGTTTTAAACCGAATATACTTGATGACGTGCCGACTGTACCCAAATAACGACGGACGTTATCTCCTCCACCTGCTTTTATTTTATCGTAAGTGGAGATTGTCATATCAAGCTCGGAGCGGGCGGAGGAAAGACGAAGATAAGCTTCGGGGATGGAGGTAGGTTTCTTCACTTTCTCGCCGGTTGAGAGGGAATAGACGGCGAGGGAGGAGGAGGGGAACGTTATGAGAGGTAAGATCGAGATCATTTGAAGGAAGTTGCGGCGGGAAAGAGGAGATCCGCACGAACGACTGCGACGAGCAAGTCGCGTGAAGATCGTTGTTAACGAGTTAGAATAGCGTAGCGAAGAAATTGTTGTTCATGTTGACGCTGAAACTATTAGCGCAGCTAAATAACGACCACAAATACCACATTCCAATGCTTCGCTCCTCGCAGCTTCGCACCTTCTTCCCCCGCCTCCTTGATCTTCTTCACAGACGCGATGAGATTTTAACAAAGCCGTAGAACGATGAGCTGTCATTGAAACCGAATTTGGTTTCAAAGTGCTAGCGCTCTGTAGTAGTAGTAAGCCGAAAACAACGAGAATAGTCCTGAATACGGCGTAATTGGTGGCACTCATGATGCAAAACTCTTGGAACCTCTCATCACTCCCTCCATCTTCAGCGTCCCCAAACGAACATGAACGAGACCACCCCGCTCAACCCAGACGCGGCGCGCTCGGCCTACGACATCGGAGACCTCGAAGCTTCCAAGGTGCGCTCTCCCATAACGCGAAATGAAAGTGTTTATAGTCCGATCGTCGAACCCCGTCGAAAGGCGGCCTAATGGACTTTTCATTAAGCCCCCAGCGCCCCCCCCCCGGCACCCCCTTCCTCAAATGCGCTTACTAACCCTGCCCCCCCTCAGACATTCCATGACGGTCGCTCCGGCGGTCAAGCCATCGAAGAGCATTCCTCAGGCGGTGATTTCATCAAGGCAATAGTCTTCGGTGGTTTAGACGGGATCCTAACTTCCTTCGCCATCGTCGCTGGTGCTGCAGGGGGAGGGATGACGCCGCAGGTTGTGCTGGTTTTGGGGTTTAGTAATATTTTCGCGGATGCGTTGAGGTGAGTGAAAGGTGAAGGATATTATCAGCTCTTCCACGTGTTTCCTCATAGCTCGTCGCTCCACTACTCGTTTTCCGCGTCGCCTCTCTGATCGCGTAAGAGCATTTATCCCAAGAGGGAATAAGAACTACATCGTCTCAGCATTTGCTTCTCACGGGCTTCGCTTCGCTCCGCTCTGAGTTTTCTCTATCTCCACCACTAACACGCTCGCTGTCTCTCATCTAACCCTCCCCCAACCCCCACCCTCAGCATGGGAGTCGGCGAATTCCTCTCCTCCAAAGCCCACAACGAATGGGTCCTCTCCGAACGCGCCCGCGAAAAATGGGAGCTCGACAACTACCCCGAAGGCGAAATCCAAGAAATGATCGACATCTACGTCGACCGAGGCATGTCCAAAGAAGACGCCACAATCGTAATCACCAAAATGTCAAAATACTCGGAATTCTTCGTCGACGTTATGATGGCTGAAGAACTGCAGTTGCAGGTACCCGAGGATGATCATAAGTGCGAATCTATGAAGGAGGGATTGGTTATGTTCTTGAGTTTTGCGGCTTTCGGCTCGCTGCCGATTATGGGGTATGTGATAATCCCGATTTTCTTCCCGGAATGGGGAGAGGAGGTGAGCCCAAGCACAAGTTATTGCATTCTTAATACATTCATTCAGTCTAACACGGCTCGCTTCTCTCGCCGCTCGTTCGCTCACCCCCCCCAGACTCTCTTCTCCACCGCCTGCGCAGTGACCGGTATTGTCCTTTTCATGATGGGCTGCGTCAAATCCATGTTCAGCACCACCAACTGGTTTGTAAGCGGCATGGAAACCTTCATGCTCGGAGGTGCCTGCGCCACCCTTGCCTACGTTATCGGCCAGTACGTCGAGGAGAAGACTGGAGCTAAGGTGAGAAACTGCAAGGAGCGAAGGGATGAGCTGGCAACATGTTAATTTCGCGAGTTACTGCGAGGAGCGGAGCCACGAGCATTAAGAGCATTCTAAACTAGCGAGGAGCGGAGCGACGTGATAACGAAGGCGTCAAAAACACAACGAGGAGGCTCTTCGAAAACGCGGCTCATATTGAAACTCCTCGTTCAATTCGTCGCTTCGCTCCTCGCATTAAGAACACTCTAAACTAACTCGCCGCTTCGCTCCTCGGTCTTCGCCCTCGTCGTAGGTTTAAGAAATCGACAAATTCAAGGAACATCAAAATATCAACAATCATGGGACGAAAATGGGAAATGGAAGAAAGGGGGCTGGATGGGGAGTGCCGAAAAATTAAAGATCTCTGACATTTTTTGTACAAAAAAAAACAATCACTCAATCTCCGATAACCCCGTGTTCTCTTTCAACAGCGTCTTCTTCAAATCGCTTAGACCAGTCCCTAAACCCGGACTTTGCAAGCCACTCTCTAAAGTTCTCAAAAACCTCTGCTGTTCCAATTCGTCTTCGCTTCCGCTTTCATTATCCTCATTATCTCCCCCCCCCTTCAAATCGATCTTCTTGTCCGACCTGTAAGCGTCGGCGTTTTTACCGTGCTCTATTTCTTGTTGATGGAGAGGGAGAGGCACCTGTGACGAACACGAGTTAGAATTGTGTGTTGGAAAAGTG
>BLQM01000107.1:80705-99046 GCA_012489335.1 Triparma laevis f. inornata
CACGAGTTAGAATTGTGTGTTGGAAAAGTGGCTGTATCAATATTGAGACTGAAATAGCAACGAGCGATTTACGCCGTCACTTCATTCCTCGTGCTCGCTCACCTTACTCCACTCCTTCCCTTTCTTTGGAAGGGTTGTGTTGGCGTGCTTTGGCGTCAAACCTTCTTCGAGAACTTCCTCTTCTTCTTCTTCTTCTATGGGGATGACTTTGCTGTTCGAGGTGGTGGGCACGTAGATGGTTCGCGACTTTTCGTCAGCCACAGACAGTTCACGTCCGCTGCCGTCGGCTCGACTTGACCTGAATGTTGCTTCTCGCGCCAGCGCTCCCGGAAGGGTTTCGTTGGAGAATCTGCGACGAGCCGAATCGTTTGGAAATAGGCGTTATGAGTTAGAATTGCGTAGCGGTGATAGTGAAGTCGATGTCTAGGCTGTAGCTACTAGTGTAGACGAATAACGAACGAAATTACCACATTCCCAGCTCGTCGCTTTGCTCCTCGCTGCGGCTCACCTCAACCTCTCGAAGTCCTTCTCGTTGTCGTGGAGTAACAAATGCTCGTCCTTCCCCGTCAAAACGCCGTTCTCGGTCAGCTTCGCAATCCGCTGCGACGAGCGTAGCGAGTCGCATGAAGATTGGTATATTAACGAGTTAGGATTACGTAGCGGCGATAGGAGCGTTGGTGTTTACACTGAAGCTAATAGCGCAGCTGATCTTGAGCGCAGCTTATTTTTGAGCGCAACTGTCGTATTCCCAGCTCGTCACTTCGCTCCTCGCAATGCCTCACCTGCCTCTCGAACAACAAGATCCTGGCCGCCAAGTGCTCCATCGATACTCGCTTCTTGAGCCTTTTGTCCATGTGTTTCCTCAGTGTTCGTGCTTTATCGCAGCTGCCGATGACGATGGTAGAAAAAACGAGTTAGAATATATGTTACAGCTACTACTAGCTACTACTAGCTACTAGTCCCCCATCTATCTCACCTCTCCTTGCTCTCCACAATGATCCTGACCGTTTCTTCGTCGTCAGGAAAGATTTCGAGCAAGTGCTCTTGCGCTTCCATGTGGGCCTTTTCGAAGCTCAGCAGCATGGCGTACGCGTCCATCCTTCTCTTGTATAAATATTTGAGCTTCAAGCTCGACTCGCCGCATTTGGAGAAGCACGTGTCCCAAATTTTGAGGACCCAGAGGTGGAGCTTGTTGGCCTGGATCCCCCGCTCGACGACCTGCGACGAGCGAAGCGAGTCGCATCAAGATTGGTGATAACGTGTTAGAAACGAAAGGCGACGAAAACGGCATCGACGTTGGGACTGGCGCTACTTGCACAGTTCATCTATAACGGTAAAACGCGCATTATGGTTCTCACCTCCCAGTCGCCCAAATTACTTAAATCGTCGCACGCGTACAACGTCGAGTTCAATAAAATACGGCTGGCCTCGTGCCTCTCCGGGGGCAAAATGATTGCCCTGTGGTCGATCATGTCGTTGTACTCGGCTCGAACGAACTTGATCAGTAGCTCGCGCTTCTCCCATAAATCCTCGCTCTTTACTCGTCGTGATATTTTGTTGTAGTGCTTCTTCGCTGGGGTGTGTGGGGTGTGTGCGTGGTCTTTGTGGCGGACTGAAGATTCCGTCTCGCCGTCTCCTGCAGTGGGCGGAGCGGAGCGAAGTGAGCGTGTTAGTGGTGGAGAAGGTGGATGCGTTATTCAACTCTCTCCGCTTCGCTCCTCGCTCTGACTTCGTCCTCGCTCCGGCTTCGTCCTCCCCCCCCTTGTCCAACCCACCTTCATCTGCCAACAAGGTGCATAAAGCCCCCAGCTCCCTCCTCTTGACCGCCTGCCTTGCTATGTCGCCTAGATCCGCGGTGTTGTGTCCTACGAGCAAACTCTCGGCGAACTTTCTGACCTCCTCGATGATGCGAGCGTGAATTCTCAGGACTGCCTTGATGTGGTTGGAGGGGGGTTCGGTCATGCCCAGCTTCTTTAGAAGCGGAGTGGCCGTGGTCGCATTGATGAGGAGGGTCAGCGATGCGACGCCGGTCACGTGAACGAGAAGAATCGTCCCGTTCTTGGCCTCCGAGCTGCTGGCATTTTGATTTCTCACGAGGATCGCCAGGGCAAGCCCGACGGCGCCCCTGAATGACGAGTGATGAGTGTTAAAAAAAAGCGAATCCTGTTAGAATCGTTAACGATACCTATAGTTTACCCCGCTCAATCCTAAACCCAAACCCTAACTTCGCTCACCTCAACCCACCCCAACCCTCCACCAATATGTCCTTCGCATCTGACTGCCGCTGAGACGGATTTCTCCACTCGTTCCTCCTCACGTACCGCATTAACGGGTAGATGCAGATGAGCATGACAATTCGCGTGAAGAAGGAAAACAGCCACGACACGAAGCACCAGAGGAAGTCGTAGCGGTCGACGTGGTCGGAAGTTTGAGCGTCCACCACAATCTTCCCTACGATCAGGCCCGCGAGAGAAAAGATCAGCGTATTACCAATGAACTCGAAGCACTCCCACCCAGCTTCCAGCACCTCGTGGCTAACGACAAGCCCTCGGCTGTACTCG
Source organism: Triparma laevis f. inornata (assembly GCA_012489335.1). Lineage (NCBI taxonomy): Eukaryota > Bolidophyceae > Parmales > Triparmaceae > Triparma > Triparma laevis. The sequence continues at coordinate 83,267 of BLQM01000107.1, forward strand.
GAGAAGAACATGCCCATTGACACCACAGCAATCACTCCGCTCGTCCCGAAGATGCCCTCGGCGACGTAGAAAACGAGATAGGCCATGGAGAGAGTTGTGGAGAGTTGAAGGAGGGCGTTGTCCTCGTGCAGTTTGCTGCGGCGAGCCGAGGAACGAAGCGACGAGTTAGTATAAAGTGAGTGAAAGTGATACATCCTTGTCCACCACAACACGCTCCCTATGGCGCCTTGCTCGTGCTCGCTACGCTCCCACCCCTCTCCTTACCTATCAAACGCCAAAAGCAAGGCCACCGAAAGAATTCCGCCCAAAACCCCAAAGAACGCCCCTCCGAAGATACTTGTCAACGCGTACAATACAATGTCGGGAAGCTCAGTGTATGCATGGGTGGTAAAGCCGTCAGGGATGTGAAACTCCGTGCTGTACAGAGACAGGAACAGGTTAAAGACCACGATGGCCGTTCCGTCGTTGAACATGGATTCGCCGGATATTACCATGGTCAGGGCGGGGGGGGCGCCGAGATCGTTCAGCAGGCCTACGACGGCCACAGGGTCGGTTGCAGCGAGGATGGAGCCCATGACGAAGCAAAGGTTCCAACTATTAGCGGAGAGCGAACGAGCGGAGAGCGAAGCGAGCCGTGTTAGAACGACAAACACACAAGCAAGCCTAAGCTCGTCGCTTCGCTCCTCGCAACCTCTCTTCTCACCTCCAATCATACGGCAAAATATACCTAAAAACAATCGCAGTCAACGCCGTCCCAATAAGCACCCCCAAACTCGCCAAAATCAATATCTCCTTCCCCTTCCTCATGAGCAAATGAGTGTCCGTCGCCTTCGCATCCCCAAAAAGCAACGCCGGCAAAAAAGCGAACAACATCAAATGAGGATCAATCGCTTCCCAAGCGTCCATGGATTTTCCCAAGTGACCTAAACCTGCGACGAGCGTAGCAAGACGCATTAAAAATGAATTTGCAAGGCGTTAGAAATTTGCGCAGCGATTTATTAGCAGCGTTATTGTCAGATCTGAAGCAAACAGTCTCTTTAAAATTGCGAGTCTTAAATAACGTTGTTTCTCAGTGTCATCGCTAATCGTTCCTCGCTGCGGTCTCACCTATTCCTGAGAAGTGGCCGCATGATATTATGGTCCATATTGCGAAGACGACGGCTGTGTAGGGGAAGGCGTTGAAGTGCTTCATTCGGGGAACCCAATTCTTGAGGATCACGCCAAGGACTGAGGGGGAGATGAGGGTGACGGGGGTTTGAGGTAGGGGTGTTGGAGGTGTTTAGGGGGGGATGAAGAGTGTTAGCAATTATTTTTAAATAGCACAAGAGCGCCACTTCTAAGAGAATTACTGATGCTGACTTACGTATTGAAATGAAAGCGAAGAAGATGGGGTAAATTGGGGCGTGGTGATCGTGTCCTGCATGGTTATCGCTCGAGGTGCTGTTTGAGTTTATGGAGTGGGAAGAATCCGAGATCGCTAGGGACCTTTCCATTGTGATAATGGTTTTGGAGGGGGGGGAGTGAAGGGGGGGCGGTAAGAAAGTGTGGAGGGAGGCGTGTGGAGTTTAGAATATTGTTGTTTAATTCATTAGCATCAAAAACCCAACACTAGTTTTGGTTGGGACAAAATCCTTAAAACCCCTCTCACATGACTTCCTCTCGCGTTCTCCAACTCTTAACATTAGCCCTATTCGGGGTTACCGTGACACATGCTTCCAGAGCAAAGCCGTCCCGCCATGCGTCCAATTTATCCTCAGACAACTCCCTGCCCCCCTGCGTCCCCTTCGTTGTCAGTCAACCTTTAAATCACTTCGGACCATCGCCTGCGAACTTCGATCAGCATTTGTGCGTTGTGAGCGAGTATTTTGATGCGAACTCGGAGGTTGAACCGAGTGTGTTTTTTAATGTCGGGAATGAGAGTCCGTTAGAGGAGTATGTTAACAATACAGGTGAGACCGAGGAGCTAGAATGAGTTTCTACAACTTTTTTAATCTGAGCGTCCGAAAATAGAGGAGCGGGTTCCAAACCAACGTACACGGTCTATTTCCCCCGAAAACAACGTGTGCTAAGCTTTTGATCGACGTTATCGATGTGTGCGTCGGCTCAGGACCTCTCCCCCTTTCTCCCTCGTCTCTATGAAGACGATCATCAGCGACAATTCTAACTCGCCAACGTCGCTTCCTCTCTTGTCAGGTTTAATGTACACCCTCGCTCCTAAATTCAATAGTCTATTAGTATTCGCCGAACATCGTTACATGGGTGCCTCCGTCCCCAGCACAATCGGAGTACCTGACTGCTTAGGCTACGACACTATCGCTCAGGCTTTGGCTGATTACGCTTCTATCATGTCGTTTATCGTGAGTGGGGGGGAGAACAAAATTCCGGTAGACTTCGATTACGATTTTAGTGCATTTAAGGATGCGCCGGTGATTACTTTTGGTGGAAGGTGAGAAGCTCTCCGAGGAGCGAAGCGACTAGCATTAAGAACATTATATACTAACTCGTCGCTTCACTCGTTGCAGCTACGGTGGCATGCTCTCAGCCTATATTAGGCTTACCTACCCTTCGTTGGTCACTGGCGCGATTGCCGCTTCGGCCCCGACTTGGGGCCTTCCTCTGAGCAACCCTCCCATTGACGCTGGCGCTAGCTTTGTCGGCCACGGCATGGGCGATCAGTGCAAGGCGAATTTCAAGAGCGGCCTCGTAATCATTAACGAGGTGAGGAACTGTGAGAAGCGAAGCAACGAGCTGGGAATACGATAGTTGCGCTCAAAATTCAGCTGCACTAGCTTCAGTGTAAACACCGATGCTCCTATCGCCGCTACGCAATTCTAACTCGTTAACTTCAATCTTCGTGCGACTCGCCACGCTCGTCGCAGATCATGAAGCTCGACGACGGTGCGGAGTACTTATCAAACTTGCTCGGCCTCTGTTCTTCGTTGGAGAAGTCGGACGGGGCGGCTCCGCTGCTGGACTATTTGCAGGCGCCCTGGTTCGACTTGGCCGAGGGGAACTTCCCGTTCCCGAGCTCCTACATCCCCTTCGCGGTTGGGCCTGGAAACTACGATCTGCCGCCCTGGCCCGTTCGGGCCGCGTGCGAATCCCTCGATGCCGACTTTGGGGTGGAGGTTTCCGGCGACGTCTCAGACGTTAAATTCAGCATAACCTCAGGCTCTGTGGGCGTCGATGTTGACTGGAATACAACGAAGTCGGCGTCTAGTTTTGGAACTTCGGACTTGGCGAGCACGAAGATACCCGACATGCTCAAGGGCATGGTTGGAGCGGTGAACGTCTGGTGCAACGTTACCGGAGAGGAAACGTGCACAAGAATTGGTAGCTGTCCGACGGGCCGCAGGATTTTGAAGGAGGAGGAAGAGTTTAAGAAGGAAGTGGTAATCGATGCAAAGGGGGCTTATGATGATAACAACATTTGCAGCGTTGACATTTCCCTTGACCCTGAATTCAATTGCTGGCCGTCGATGACATGCAACGACGACCTGAACTTGGAGAACGCACTGGCGCAGGGGCTTGGTAACGACATCTACTGGCCGCCGACGGTGGAGAGGGGGACGACGCTAGAGAGCTTCTTAGGGGAGAGGGGGGAATTGGTCGAGGGATGCGCGATGGACGAGGGCCTGTACGGATTGCCCAAAACCGCGGACAACTGGTCGACGAGGCTGGACACCGCGCTGGGGGGGAGCAGCTTGGAGGGGTACACGAACGTGGTTTTCAGCAACGGGTATTTGGACCCGTGGGCATCGGCCGGCGTTTTTAGCGGAGGGTGGAAGCCCGGGGACGACGCCGTTATAGAGTTGGGGGGGGGATCCGTTGCATTGATGATCGAAGAGGGAGCCCACCATTTAGACTTGATGTTCCCCACTGGCGTCGACCCAGAGTCTGTTTTGGAGGCCAGGCAGGTGGAGGAGGACATGATCGCGGCGTGGATAAAAGAGTGGGGAGATAATAAATAATGTTTGCGCTTATTTTTCTCTTAATGCTTAACTTTTCTCTTCCTACTTATTAGCCCATAAAATGAGTGGGGAGAGGGGAGCGGGAGACGAGGAGAAGCAGGATGAGGAGGGGATTCTCGAGGCATCGTCAGCGGCGAACTCGACAATTTTGATGACTGTTTCCACTGTCCCTGCGGCGACGGATCAGTTCATGCACACGCCTGAGTTCAAGTGACACTTCGTCGAGTACGTTCCGGGGAATACGTTGATGACGCTGAGGTTGCAAACGAAGGGGTGGACGGCCGCGGCTGATGCGTTCATGGATGAGGGCGTGAGGAGCGGCGCGATGAAGGGTATAGAGTGGAATAATGGTTTGACGGAGAGGCGTAAGCTCGTAACGCGGGTGATCTTCTTTCTAAATATTACAAAGTTCGGAGACTACGCCTGCGCTGCCGCCGTTAGTCTCATCGTTGTAGATATTCCCGAGGGCGTTGTGAGCCTCGATCATGGGGCCTTCATGTGCTTTAGTAGTTTGACTACCGTTTCGTTCCCGACGACGTTAACATCGATTGGTGAACATTCCTTCTGTACGAGCCTTCGAAGCTTGCTTTCTCTAGACTAGAAAATATCGATCTCCTCCACACAAACCTTCAAGAATTAGGTCATCAAGCCTTCTGGAATTGCTCAGAACTTAAATCGATGACGATCCCGGACTCGCTTCAAACGCTTGGTTTCCGTGTCTTCTACTGCTGCTCCAAGCTAGTCCCCTCCTACTTTGGTGTTAGCCACAACTACAACGCCGTTGAAGATGCTACGCCCGAAGTCGTCGCCCACCTCCGCTCCCTACAATATAAATCTAAAACAAACTCTCAAATCAAACACATTTAACTCGTTCAAATTCTTTTAAGCTTTTCTTTAAATCTTAAAACAAGTTACAGCAGCGACTCCTCGACCATCGCCCTCAAAACAGTCCCGACCCCAATAGCCGCAAATATGAACATGACTGATAGCAACGCCACCAACCAGATCCAATCCAAGAAACCGAACCTCGAGAGAACCTTCTTGTTACATTTCGGCCTGTCAAACAGCAATATGAAGCCATAGGCCACCACCCTCAGCGCCACCCCCATTCCGATCAGCGGCCAGCAATTGTAGTACCACCCCTTATCGCCCATGATTCTAGCGTTGTCGATATCGTCCAACGCGTAACCGCCTCTTTCGAAGTAGTTCAACGTATCATCTGTATAGCCGTACTGCGCTGGTAGCGCTTTAAACTCGCTGACGATGAGCCACTCAGTGAACCACCTAGTCGAACTCATAGTACCCACGAGGACGCCGAGAGCGTCGTTTGAGTAGATGTCTTCGAATTTTAGGAAGGTTAGGGAACCGCTTAGCAACGTCCCGCAGACGGAGACGAATAAGGCGGAAGTCATTACTAAATTTTCCTTGGGGACGATCAAGGAGAAGACGTACGCCCAGCCGGTGCAGAAGAAGGCCGTTAGTTGGTACAAGACCACGTAAGATATTATCGGACCTAGGGAAGTTCTGAGCTCGTAAGATACAACAGCTGTCCAGAATGCTTGCAGCGAATGAAATACTTGATCCAACGTCAGCTGCGCCCAGAAGAAGGCGGTGACGCTGTAACCGGAGCTGGCTTCACGGAAGAAGAGGAGTTTGGAGTCGCCGAAGGAGCGGAGGGCGGAGAGGGTCACGAGGATTACAAAGAGGAGGTTGGCGATCATGGCGTATTCGTTGGCTTTTTCGAAGGACTTGAGGACAGGGACAGGGTACTGGTGGGGTGAGCGAAGCGACGAGTTAGCTCAAATTGTTCGTAATTTAATGCGAGGAGCGCAGTGACGAGTTGTATCGAGTCGACGCTCCACTCCAAGCGTAGCGACGATAGAGTGTTCTTAAGTTCTCCATGCTCGTCGCTTCGCTCCTCGCTTACCTCCTCCCTCTCGGCTCCGGGGATGGTGATGTTCATGATGACCTCCGCGGGCACGTCGATCACCTCGTCCTCCTCAATGATCGGAACAAAGGGCCCGCTTACGTTGGCAGCGAGGTAGGCCGAGCCGACGACTAGAATCATGTCGAGCAGGATCGTCTTGAACCTCCTGAAGCGTTGCTTGGAGAGACGTCTGATGAACAGCCAGTACTGGGTAAGGAAGCTCACTCGCTTGACTTTCTCGGTGAACCCAACCAGTGGCACGATGGGCAGTGCGGTGCCGTCCGATTTTCCGCTCTTGCCGTCGGTAAGCCGGCTGTGCACCTTCCACTTGGCAATCAACCGGTCGATCCTTCCCTTGGCAGAGGTCGGAAGGGTTTCCGTGGATTTTCTCTGGCCTACTCTGCTACCCTGCATGGAGGGTTTGGCCGTTCCAGAACTGATATCCAGCATCCAGTCCGCAGGGTTCTGCGAGGAGAGGCGATCGAAGCGAGCCGAGGAGCGAAGCAACGAGTTAGAATGAGTAGTGATGCGTTGTCAGCGCGTCGCTTCGCTCCACGCGGTTCTTCGTCCTCGCGGGGCTTCGTCCTCGCGCTCTCACGCTTCTCACCTCGCCGTAGGGCAGCTTGTAGCCCAATGCCTTGAAGTAGTCCACCTCGAACTTCGGCGCGCCTTGGAACACGACGTGCCCTCCTACGGCAAGTAGGGTGACAGAGTCGAACATTTTGAAGATCTGGTACCTCGGTTGGTGAATGACTGTCACGATGGTCGTGCCCCTCTTGGCCAACTTCTTCAGGGCGGTGAGGGCGACTTGGCTACTGTTGGCGTCCAACCCGGAGGTGGGTTCGTCCAAAAAGAGCAGCTTCGGTCTGCGACGAGCGTAGCGAGGAGCGAAGCGACGAGTTAACATATAAGACCATTCGTCAATCCTCGTCGCTCCGCTCCTCGTACTCGCACTAGTATCGTATTCATAGTTCGTCGCTTCGCTCCTCGCTGGGTTTCGTCCTCGCAGCTTCGTACCTCGCCATGAGCTCAAGGCCAATGTTGACCCTCTTGCGCTGCCCCCCACTAATACCTCTCTTGCCGGCGTCTCCCACCAGGCCATCGGCAACGCCCTCAAGCTGGAGGTCGACGAGGACTTGGTAGGCCAGTTCGTCGATCTTCCACACAGGGGTGCCCTTAGGCAGCCGGAACAGGCCGCTGTACATTAGGTTCTCATAGACGGTGAGGTCCGGGTGGACAATATCGTCCTGCGGAACGAAGCCGACCATGTCCTGGTGGTTCTCCACCTGCGAGGAGCGGCGAGCGAAGCGACGAGTTAGTATATAATATTCGCAATGCGAGGAGTGAAGCGACGAATTGAACGAAGGATTGATGTTTTCGAAGATTCTCCTCGTTGTAATGATGACGCCTTCGCAATCTCGTCGCTCCACTCCTCGCTAGTATACAATAATCGCAATACGAGGAGCGTAATTATCGTAATGCGAGGAGCGAAGCGACGATTGAACGAAGAATTTCAATATGAGCGGCGTTTTCGAATAGCCTCCTCATTTCTTCATTGAGTTTGTGACGCCTTCAAATCCCGTCGCTTGGCCCCTCGTTAGTATAGAATATTCGCAATGCTCGTCGCTTTGCTCCTCAGTTCCCTACGCTCGCCTCACCTTGTCCTTGACCCCATTGATGTAGACGTCCCCCGTGACCTGGCCGTACCAGGCGCGGCCGCAGAGCGCATTCAAAAGGGATGTCTTTCCGGCTCCGCTGCCTCCCATCAAAGCCACCAAAGTCTTCTCCTTGATGAGTCCGCTGATCTCATTCAGCACGATCATCTCCTTGCCTCCTACATTGACGGTTAGCGATAAGTCCTCGAAGCGGACTTCCACCCCCTTGATGCTGGGGTCGTCGTCGATTTCGTCTTCGTGCTGTTTGGCGAGCAGCATGCTGAAGTACTCCTCCGCAAAGTCCTCGAACGTGATGCCCTTCATGTACCCGGCTGAGACCTGCCTGCCGATTCCTCCGGTGGCAATGTCGATCTTATTCATGAAGGAGCCGCGCCTGTGCATCTTGTCGGGGCGCGGAGGACCGGAGGCGGAGGCGGGATCCCTCCCGGAGTCGTTCTTTTCCTGTTCGTCCTCATTCTTGGCCTTGTTGTCCTTGGTGTTTCGTTTCTTGAGATCCTCGAAGAATTTTCGTTGTTCTTCTTCCGTCTTCTGCTGTTCAGGCTGTCCATTAGGGTCCTGCAAGAAGGGGGAGGAGGAGGAGGGGGGGGGGGAGGGGGGTGTTAGAGTTAGAAGAGTTGGCCAAAATCCCTAGTAACTTTTTCTTCTTCCTCGTAACTTACCCCCATCGCCGCCTCCATGGCCGCAGCGCCGCGGCTGGTGCCTCCGATCTTGTTCATGATGCCTCCAAAGACGGAGCTCTTCCTTCCTCGCTGGGTGCCCCCCAAGGCAGGCATGGGCGCCGAGTTTTTCTTGTGCGACTTCATCATGATCTTCCTCAGCTCGTCTTCGCTCATGGCCTGCCCGAGCCTGTGAGAGAAGTAAGCGTGTTAGCGGTGGAGATAACTATATAGCTCGTTGTTCGAAGTTTCTCACCTAGTGGCCTTGAGCTCCTCAAATGAAATCAACCCGTCACCGTCCTTGTCCATGCTCTCGAAGATGGTCTTGATCTCCTCGTAAGTAGGGAGCTCGATCTTTTCAGGAGGTGACAAACTGCTTTCTTGCTGGGCCACTGTCAGATCATTTTGTTGTGCGGTGGGGGAGGACGGTGGTTGTGGGTCGGAGGGGGCTGATGCTGAGGTGTTACAGGTTTTAGATTTCTGCGGGGTGTGTGGCGGGGGTTAGCTCGTACTTCGCTACGTTGTTCGCGCTTCCCACTCTTTCACTCTCTCACTCTCTCACTCTCTCACTCTCTCACTCTCTCACTCTCTCACTCTCTCACTCTCTCACTCTCTCACTCTCTCACTCTCACCTTCTCCTCGGGAGATCCCTGGTTCGTGGGGGAGTTAGCAACGACCGGCATAATCGATGCCAGGTTGGAGGTCGTCGCCGGCTTGCCTATGGGGTCGAGGCTTCCGCGGAAGGCACTCCGTCCGCTGCGAGCATCCGTTGATTTTTTTCGAGATCGCTCTTTGCGGTGGCTTGTAGTGCCAGAAAACGGGGACGCTCCTAGTAAAGAGTTCCTTCCGGTAAGCCGAATTGAGCCCATCTTCAAGTTTTTCCACTTGGAGTTATCAACCGTCATTCGAGAGGTGGCCATTTTCAGCAGGTTGACCTTTTGGTTGACGCCAGATGGGCCGTCAGGGGCTGCTCCGGCGGCGCTTTTTCGGAGCTCGATCAGCTCTTCCATTAGGAAGTCCTGTTGCGCGCTCTGCAAGAAAAGAAGTTAGAAGCTAGAATAGTACGTGGTACGATGATACAAAACGTCACTCACCTCAATTCTCCTGTTTTCAAAGCGCTCCCTCTCAAACTCCTTGTTCAACAGCGCGCTCAACCACGCCATAATCAAAATAATCGAAGTAAGAACCGCCAACACAATCGCGGTAATGATTTGGAACTGCGAGGGTCGGGTTCAAGTTAGTAAATTACATGATTTCTGAATGCGATGATTCTCCTCGTAAATTATGTTCTCACCTTGGTCTGAGGGTGATCATAAGTCGCTCCAGGTCCACACGCAGCGTCCGCACACTTGAACTGAAAAGTTCGACTCTTCGGAGGACAAAAGTAACCAACAGGGCACTCAACCATATGATCAGGTTCCGGACAGTAAAAACCACCAGGACACCAACCGAGCGCCGCTCCACCGTCGCAGTACGCTCCGTCGAATATACCGCTAGTGGAAGAGGAGTTTGAGTTATCTGAAGTAGTGTTCTGATTCTGCCAAGTACGTGTTCTAGCTGAATTTGCTACCTCCGTGCAGTTAAGAACGATGCCTTTTGAGCAGATTTCACCGGGGACGCAGGGTTTGGGCCACTCGCCTTCGTCGCAGCGGTTGCCGTCAGGGCAGAGGTTGTCGAAGTAGTAGCCGGAACCGCCGACGGTCATGGGGGGACAGGTTTGACCATTTAGGCATTTTTGACAGCAGCCGCCTTGGGGTGGGGTTAGGGGTTAGAGGGGGGGGAGGAGTGATGTTGAAGATCTATGTTGTGAATCTTACCTGCTTTGGAGAAAATCTCGCTCTCCGACTCCGGAATCGCATCAAAAGGATCCTTCGAAACGCACTGATACCCCGCCGCACACGCTTGACTCGGATCCTTCTCGCTCTCTATTCCGAGGTAATCTGATATGTTAACGAAACCGTTTTCGGACATGTAGAAACCGATGAGGCGGGAGCAGGGAGTGCAGGTGGGGATGTTGTAGATGGAGGAGTTGGTGGTGTTTGTGTTGTCGGAGGGGGAGTCACAATCGAGTTGGGGTGGGAAGGCCTGGAGGTAGGGTGGGGTGGAGGGGTTAGAGTTTGATAAGAGTTTATGATGGGCGAGCGAGCAGCACTTGAGCAATTTTTTTAGCTTGTATCTCGGAACCCTAACAGGCTCACCTCTCCAGACATTAAATCCGCACAAGCCTCCTCAAAAGGCTCTACCATATTCTCCTGTCCAAAGCTATCCTCGCTCTGCTGCAGTGCGTAAACCGTGGTATCGTAGCAGTTGGTGTCAGCGTTTTTGCACTGGGGGACGGAGGCACCGTAGGCGGAGGATGGGAGGGTGGAGGAAATTATTTGGGAGGCGAGGGTGTTGATGCGGGAGCAGCAGGTTGAAGTGGTGGAGCCGAGGTCGTAGGAGCCAAGGAGCTTGCATTCGGAGAGGGAGGACATGGTGGGGTGGGGTGGGGTGAGAGGTGTGGGGGTGAGGGGGGGGTTCGGGAGAGGGGGATCTGCCCGTGGGTCAGGTGGGTGAAGTGGGGGAGGGGATGACGGGGGGGATGGGTGGGGTGGAGTGGGGAAGAGGAAGGGTGGGGTGGGGGTGTTGAGAGGGCTGGGTTTGTGAAGTGACGTGCGTTGGTTGGTAAGGGAATTGGTGAGTGAGTTGAGCCAGCGAAACGGCTGAAGAGAGGAGAAAGCATTCAGGATATCAACTATTGATACCCTTCCACACGTGCTATCCGGTCAATCCGTCACAATTTCTACCCCTGCCTATATTTTTGATCCCCCTCACGATCCCCTCTCGATCTCGAGCGTTTCACAATCAAATATCAATCATGTCAGCCCTCGCCAAGAAGACAATCATGGTGACCATCGTCTCTGACATAATCTGACCCTGGTGTTACGTCGCCCGCGCAAACCTCCTCTCCGCCGTCCAAAAGGTCTCCTCCTCCTCCCGGAACAAGTCTTTTGCTTTGAATATTGATTGGGAGCCTTTCTTCTTGAATAGGGATATGAGCCAAGAGGGAGAAGATCTTATGGAGGTTAGTACGCTACGAACTCTCAATGTTTTACTTTCATTTAAGAGTTTCCAGGATTCATCCGTCGCTAGATTCTAGCTCGATATCACCCGAAAATAAGGTGGTTTTGGTGGCGCTATTGAAGAATTAGTCATAGAAATAGTCCGTCACCTGGCTGGACTTCAGAGCGGAACGGCCATGAGGTTAATGTACTGTCGTCCATTCCATGGTCCATTCGCCGAGGGTGGCCCTGTGAGCACTGAAGTCGTAGACAAGTAGGGTTCTAGAACATCAATACTAACATCATCCTCGTAAAACGCTCCTCAGCATCTCTCAAAAAAATACGGCCCCGCTGCTGTCGAGAAATTCGGTAAACCCGGTAACCCTCTCGACGTAGCAGGTTCCAAAGTCGGCATAACCTTCAATCCTAGCCGTCGAGTAATAAACACTTCTTCCGCTCATCAAATAATGGAATATTTAAAGTCAAATGGTACGGGGGCTGAGAAACAAGATGAGCTTATGGATTTATTTTTCAAGAGGTATTTCGAGGAGGCTGAGGATTTAAGTAAAGTTGAGAGGCTTTTGGAGGTGAGGAACTGCGAGGACGAAGCCCGCAGCCCGCAGCGAGGAGCGAAGCGACGAGCTGCTAGCAGTTGCTAGTAGCTGCTAGTAGCTGGCCACCGCTCCTATCGCTGCTACGTAATTCTAACGTCGTTAACACCGATTTTCATGCAAATCGCTACACTCGTCGCAGTGCGTTGAAACGGTAGGGTTGGATAAAGTTGAGATTGAGAAAATGCTAGAGGAGGGTAATGGGGAGAGTGTCATGGCGAAGGACGAGAAGTACAAGCGCGGTGGCGTTTCCGGAGTACCGTTCTTCTTCATAGGAGGTTACAAATTCAGCGGAGCTCAACCTCCGGAAGTTTTTGAGGAGATCTTGAATGAAATTATCGAGGAGGAGTGAGGATCGTGAGTCTTGTGGAATATTGAATGACGAATGAGAGAGTTTTCTTAATCTGATAAATAATAATAAACACACAACCTTTTGGGGCAATGTAAAAAAAAGCCTAAAATGATTTTTCTTCGACGTTCAAATGTTCAAACTACTTTCAAACCATCGTCCTCCCCTTGAACGCCCCCCCCCAGCCCAGCCCACCCCATCGTGACGATTGTCGTCGTTCCCCAGATTACTTTACTTGTATTTCTCCAAGAACTGCTCGTGGTGAACCTTGAAAAGCTCGACAGCCTGCTTCATCTCCTCCTCCTGCGGTAGGAAGGTGGTTCTGAATCCCGCTCTGCCCGGTTCCTGCCCGAATCCCGCTGCGGGGACCACGCAGATTCCGGTAGCCTCGAGAAGGCTGAGAGCGTAGAGAGTGTCGACGTTCGTTCCCTCTTTCCTTGCGGCTTCGATAGCCTTTTTAGGCATCTCGACCTTGGGGAAGCAGTACATGCTACCCTCGGCGGGCTGGCAGGAGAAGCCTTCAATCTTGTTCAGACCCTCGACGACCATGATGGCGCGACGTTTGAGGGAATCGAAAATGGTAGCCTTCTCTTTCTCGTAAGATTCATAGGACACGGAGCCTGGGGAGGGGCCTGTGTAGGGGCGAGGAGCGAAGCGATGATTTAGTACAATTTGTTTCTTCTTGTCATGTATGTATGCTCGTTAAATTCGCTCCCACCCCATTCTCACCTTTTACCATCAAACTCGTCATAACCTGCCCCGGAATCCCCGAGCACAACCCCGAACTCGCCAACTTATAAATCTGCGCCTGCACATCCGGATCGAACCCCGTCAATTCCATGTACCCTCCCCTCCTCCCGCACTCCCCGAAGATGCCCTTGCTAGTGCTGTGGAAGCTTACGAGCTCGAGTTGGCCGAGCATTCCGGCGTCGGAGGCGGCTTTTTTGCAGGAGATGAAGGTTTTTTTAGGGTCGTACACGTTCTCTTGGTAGACCTCGTCGGCGAGGAGGATGAGGGAGTGTTTGGAGCAGAACTTTACAACGTCGGCAATGGCGTCTTTGGAGAGGACTGTGGGAGGGGGGGGAGGGGGGAGGTTAGATGATGTTATTTCAGAGTGGATGTTAAACTGAAGATTCCCACGATGGGTTACTCCTCACCTTGCCCAGTCGGATTCCCCGGATTAATAAGCACGAAAGCCTTCACATCCACCCCCCTCCCCTTGGCCTCCTCCAAGCTCCTCTCCAACTCCTCCATACTCGCACTCCACTCCTTCCCCTCATCCAAATAATACCCCACCTGCTTCCCACCAAGTAAAGCCAACGAAGCGGAGTAGATCGGGTATTGAGGGATGGGAATCATCACGCCGGAAGTAGGGGAGGAGATGCAGGCGGTGAGGATGTGGCCGATTCCGGTGGAAGCGCCGTTCGTGAGGAAGAGGTCGTCGGGGTTGCATTTTATTCCACCGTCTGGCAAGCGGGGGGAGTTCGAGGAGCGAAGCGACGAGTTAGTTATGTTGATATTAAATACGAGGAGCTAATAAATACTCGACGCTACGTTCCTCGCGCTACGCTCCGTCGCTCACACCTCTCTCTTCAATAAACTCCGCAACCTCCTCCCTGATCCCCCTAATCCCCTGACTATGACTATACGCTCCACTCCCGCACCCTCCCATATACTCCTTCAGCACCTTCGCCCTCTCCACCGCATCAGAAGGGAAGAGTTTAGATACATTAGGGTTGTCTACTCCTGCTTCGTCGGGTAAATCGACTAAAGCTAGGACTTGACGCGGCCAGGTTAAGGGTTTTTGACCGACGGAGTGGGGGTTGCCGATGTTGGTGTAGATTATTTTTGAGAAGGGATAGGAGGTTGGGGAAGATTTTAGGGAGGAGGTTATGGAATCGGCGGTTATCACGACTTTACCGCGGACGGCGTATTCCATCTGAAGGGGAGAGGGTAGGAGAGGGTAGGGTTAGGAGGGCACGTAGTGGGGTAGGTGGTGAATTGGAATAGGAGCGTTTGAAGACCAGCGCCGTAATCTTGGTTGCTACGGAAGCGTATCGTAAACAGCGTTGATTCAATTGAAGTGTCGCGCGACTCATAAACGTTTCATTGGCAAGTGAAAAAGTCGTCGCGTCAACGCCGATTGGCGCTTCATTAATATCTCTCAAAATGAATGAACTCACGTTTCTCATGTTCTGGTTCATGGTCTCGAGAGTGAGACCAGGACCAGTCGCGTAGGCGCGACGGAGGAGAAACCCAAAGAATGCGAGCTTGCGGAACATTTTGAGATAGGCAGTGGAGCTTAGGGACTTTTATCCTGGGACTTTTGGGGATAGCGCGTGTGCTACGAAAACGCCCCCAACGCAATTTTACTAGCCACGGACGAAATTAGCCTTTAGGATCTGGATACTGATTTGAATCCATTGGTCACGTATTTAAAGTTAAATCGTCGGTTAAAAGTTCGTCAAAGATCAAGTCGTCGACGCATCCTTGTGTGTCGATAGCTTAGCAAACGCTACGGCAATGTCTACTCCCCTCCCAACCTTCCACAACCTCAGGCTCTCCCTATCCTCCACGATTCTTATCCTCCACCTCTCGAACCCACCGACCAACGCATTCACAACCTCCCTCTACACTTCCTTAATCTCCGCTCTAGATTACGCAACATCTCGTAACAATTTAACCTGTTTATTAATAACAGGTTCCGGAAATTACTTCACGTCAGGCGTTGATTTCATCGATCAATCCGAGAACTATAACGAATCAATCGTAAAACAGTTTATGTTAAAATTTATGAATTTCCCGATCCCGATAATAGCCTGCCTAAACGGTCCAGCAATAGGTATAGGTGCAACATTATTATACCACTGTGATTACATCTTCGGTTCTTCAACCCGAAATAATGGAAAGAGAAATTACGTGTTAATGCCATTTACAAAGTGGTGTTTAGCTCCTGAGTTTTGTAGTAGTGTGCTTTTAGGGAGGAGGATGGGAGTGGGGACGGAGATGCTTTTATTTGGTGAAAGAGTAAGTATTAAAAAATTAGCAGATTTAGGCTTTCTCAGAACAGAACCTGAATATACTCCCAAAACTATCCTCAATCACACAAAAGAATATATTATCAACAACCTATCTTCACATGTACACTCTCGAGAATCTGCGATGTTGTTTGTTAAATTAACGAGGTTGAAAAGGAACAAAGATTTGAGGTTAGAAGAAGTCATGAATAATGAGATGAAGGAGATTGAGAAAAGAGTAGATAGAGGGGAGGTTCGGGAGGCGGTTCTCAAAGGGTTTAGTAAATTGTAGACTTTTTGCAAACATTATAAAATAAAACATGTGATTTTTGCTTATGGTTATGGTTATGGTTATGGTTATGGTTATGGTGAAGAAGTTGGAGGGTTAGGGTTATGGTTAGGGTTATGGTTATGGTTATGGTTATGGTTATGGTTATGGTTATGGTTAGGGTTAGGGTTAGGGTTAGGGTTAGGGTTATGGTTATGGTTATGGTTATGGTTATGGGTTAGGGTTAGGGTTAGGTTAGGTAGG
>BLQM01000108.1:10316-34479 GCA_012489335.1 Triparma laevis f. inornata
GGGGGGGGAGGGCGGACCGCCGCACACAAACAACTACACGCACAATTCGACGTTCTAACTCTCGCACTTTTTCACCACAATGTCGTTCACCACACACACACCCGCCCCCCGCCCCGATGTCGTTCTCGTAACCGCCCCTCGTAACCCCTCCACGCAGGCAAGGAGAGCAGGCTCGAAGCGCTTGCGATTTTGAAGAAGGCTAGTTCTTTAGCGAGGCCCAACGTTGGAGCCATCGTGACGATAGCCGAGTTGGAGAAGCTGGAGGCGACGGTAAGGGCTGCGGCGGAATTGAATGCAGTGGACCATCTTTCATCTGTGAAAAAGAGGTCGAGCATTAGGTGAGATGTTGGGAGAAGCGGGAGCGAAGCGAGTCGAGGAGCGAAGCGACGACGAGTTATTGAAAGCGTCGCCAATACGAACGAAAAGTGCCGCCAAAAAATACTCACGCTTCTTTATTCTAACTCGTCGCTTCGCTCCTCAACAGCCTCGCGGAGATGGCCAAGGACAGCGAAAGCGGGTACTTGCTCGATGACGAGCTCTACAATAGTTTGAAGAACTACATGACCGTGCAGGTGGAGAAGCCCAAAGCCAAGCTCCAGAGAGTGGTGAAGAAGCTGGGCATGAAGGCGTTCAGCAGTAAGCTTTTGGCGGCAGCGAGGGCATCGAGCCCGGAGGACGGGGAGAACAAAGAGGAGGAGGAGGAGTATGGACTGGAGTTGTTGCCTGACTACATAGTGCAGAGTGTCGATAGGTGGAGGTGAGAGATATAAATGAAGAGAAGGGATAATATCATGATCATACTAACACTCGTGCCCCCTCCTCGCTTCACTTCATAGCTTCAACGTCTTCGAAGTAGAAAAGCAATCAGAACTCGGGTCGCTCATCTGGGTCACCGAGTACCTGCTCCACAAGAGCGGTCTGAAAAAGAACCTCGGAGTCAACACCAAGTATTTGCGAAACTGGCTCTTCGCCGTCCAGGAGGGGTACCTCGAGGAGAACAGCTACCACAACCAGCTCCACGGAGCGGACGTCTGCCAAACTTTGTACTGTATGATATATAACTCGAGCTTTTCGGGCATGCTCAGCGATAAGATGAAATTTGTTGCGTTGTTAGGTGAGGCCCGTGAGCAGCGAGGAGTGAAGCGACGAGGAATCGAAACTATGAGACTAACACACACAAACCCAACTTCTTTCCTTTCTCGCTCTCCCCCCCCTCTCTCAGCCGCCAGCGCTCACGACGTCGGTCACGTCGGCGTGAACAACAACTTCCTCGTAAACACCAACCACGAGCTTGCGATACGCTACTGCTACGAAGCCCCCCTCGAGAAAATGCACGCCTCCAAAGGCTTCGAATACATGCGAGGAACGGACTCGGACGTCTTCCACATTTTTGATGGGGAGGAGTTGAAGACGGCGAGGCTATGGTTCATGAACTTTATCTTGGCGACGGATATGGCGGATCACTTTATGCATATTAGTCAGCTTACGGGGAAGATTGAGAACGGAGTCGGGGTGGAGGTTAAGGATGACAATGAGCAGTCTCAGGTGAGCACGGGAGTAAAATAAGCGAAATGCGCGTTAAATTAATTCTAACCCAATTCCTTCCCAA
Source organism: Triparma laevis f. inornata (assembly GCA_012489335.1). Classification (NCBI taxonomy): domain Eukaryota; class Bolidophyceae; order Parmales; family Triparmaceae; genus Triparma; species Triparma laevis. The sequence goes on from BLQM01000108.1 coordinate 11,926, forward strand.
TTCTTTCTCTCTCTACCCCAGCTCATAATTGGAATGCTAATCCACGCCTCCGACGTGTCCAACCCCACAAAATCCTGGTCCTACTACAACCTCTGGACGGAACGCGTAATGGAAGAATTCTACTCTCAAGGCGACAAAGAAAAAGTTGCCGGCCTCCGAGTCTCCGACGGCTTCGACCGAACCAACCGCGTCCCTCAAAGCAAATTCCAGAACGGTTTCATCGCTTTCATCGTTAAACCTTTATACGAGGTGTTGAACCGTTTGGAGTTTTTACACCTTGAATTGGCTTTGGCGAGTATTGAGGATAACCTGAATAACTGGAAGAGGACGACAGATGAGAGGAGGAAGAGCGTGATGCCGGTTACGCCGCATAAGAGCCCGAAGATGCCGGGGAGGAGGACAAGTAAGTTGGTACAGGGGAGTTTGAATGGTGACAAGAAGGGGGTTGAGAAGGGGGCGGAGATGATGGCGTCGAAGATGGAGAGTTTTAAGGAGGAGGAGGAGGGGGGGGGGAGCGAGTAAGGGGAGAGGAGTTGGGGGGACTTAAGGGGGTGAAGGTTTCATGTAGCGGAGAGGTGGATTTCACATCATCACATATAAGAGTAATTAATAGGGTTGGATATAGATCAAACTCAAATTTTATTCAACAAAAAAGATTGTATACACAGTCATATTTTTATTCGTGTAAAAGAGTATCCTTTAATATTGGTGAAGCATTAGCTTAAATTCATGATAACTCTTTTTTTTTGCGTGTCCATATACATAACGTGCGAACGTTTGAATTACCTACTTCTCGCTCTTCCTCCCACATCCTCCTCAAACCTTAAAGTTGATGATCCTCGAGAATTTTTCTGCAACCAAACTAGCTCCTCCAACCAGCGCCCCGTCGATGTCAGGCTTGGCCATCAATTCGTCCACGGTCTCGGGGGTCACGGATCCTCCGTACTGGATGCGGACGGTGTCGGCGATAGCGGCACCGTACATGTCGGCGAGGACGCCGCGGCAGGTTGCGTGAACGTCTTGGGCCTCGCTGGCGGGGCAGGTGAGGCCGGTGCCAATGGCCCAGACGGGCTCGTAGGCAATCACTACGTTCGCCATCTGCTCGGCGGTCACGCCGAGGAGGTTCTTCTTCAGCTGAGTGGTGCAGATGGGGCCGACGAGGCCTTGCTCGTATTCAGCCTGTGTCTCGCCGATGCAGAGGATGCAGCCGACGTCGTGGTTCAGGAGGTTGAGGACCTGTGCGACGAGCGTAGCGAGGCGCATGCATTTTGGAGTTAACGAGTTAAAATTAGGTAGCGATGAAAGCGGCTGTTCGCATTTAGACCAACGCTAGGAGCGCAGCCTCAGTACTCGCACTAGTATCGTATTCCCAGCTCGTCGCTTTGCTCCTCGCTCCGTTCGTACCTGCTTGTTAATGTCCTCATCGGTCTCGCCGAAGAGGCAGCGGCGCTCGGAGTGCCCGGCGAGGGCCCAGTTGCAGCCGAGGGACTTGATCATGCTGACGCTGACGGCAGCGGTGAAGGCTCCCTTCTCCTCGACGAAGGCCATCTCGGCTCCAATCTTGACTCCAGAGGATCCTACGGCACCGACGGTCGCGTCGAGGAACGGGTAAGGTGCGAAGAGGGCGACCTCACACGGGGTGGAGTCGGAGAATGAGGAGGCGATCTCCTTGCCGAGGGCGATGGCCTCGTTTTTGGTGCCCGGGTTCATCTTCCAGTTGCCGGCGATGAAGGGGGTGCGGGCGGAGAGGGAGGTGGAGGTGGTGCGGGGGGCGAAGGCGGTGGGCGAGAAAGCTGAGGCGGAGAGAGCGAGGGTGGAGAGGACGAGGAACTTCATTTTTTTAAGGTGTTTGTTGGTCTGTGGGGGTTCAGAGTTGGGTGGGGCAGTGGGGGTGGCGGGGGGGTTAGTTGAGTTTTAGGCAGGGAGAGCGCGATGAGTCCGCTAGCGTGTTGTAGAAAATGGAGGTGGGGATGGTGGGGTGGTTGGGGAGGGAAGCTGTGGGGCGGAGGGTGGGGGTGGTAAGGGTAACGGGACACGCGCCGCAGAGCTCAAGGTGGGAGCTCGAGTGTGGGTGGAGGAATGAGGCCGTATGTTGGCCGGTTGGTCGCAGTCGGCCGCAATCAAACCTAGATCGCCTTTTACACTTCTCTCAGCGTAGATGAAGGTACTTGGGGTATTGTGACAGTTCTATGATGACAATTTTGCATGGAAAAGATTGAGATAGTGACGTGAACGGCACCGTGAGGGCAGCACTTTACATTTTAAGGATCAGGATTTCTTCTATTCCATTTACCAGTGGAATTGTCTTAGAAGACGCTATAACGGGACGACGCGACTTCTAGATATCTGTATATCTAAACCATCATATTTTTAACCTTAAACACTTCAACTTCAAATACGTGTGGCTACGTTTGATATTGAATTTGAGGCAACGAAATTTGGCGCTGATTCCAGCCGGGAGAGGTGAAAAACTGAACCGTTCAGACCCCACACGCAACCCCAGAGTCTGCTACTCGTTTAATCTATTCTCTTAGACTACCCAATCACCCTTAGCACTCTCAAATTCACGTCAGATCTATCGTTTCAAGGGATTTGTCGCGATTTTTAGTCGCGTAAATCTCACGGTCGGGCGTCCCTCGTCCCTCGTCCCTCTCCTCATTTCCACGAACTCTAGTTCACTAAGTAGCTCAAGATGTGGCGCTACCAACGTTCCCTCGAACAATGCCTAGTCGAACCCATCCCAAGTTCCGTAATGATGGGAACGATATTCGCCGGCCTCGACGTCGGTCAAGGCGCTCCCATGAACGCTCGAACCTTCGGCACTTCAATAGGTGAGATTGCTCGACTCACAAAACGCGGATGAAATGGGTATACGAAAATCAGACGTGACAAATATTTTTCGTGAACGACTACTACTAACATTATTACCTCGCTACACATAATCATAGGTTTCATATACACCTACCACATCCTCCAATGTCCTTTAGAACAATTACACGGTCGACAATCCTCCCTCCACAATGCCTTCAGTGGTGCTTTTCTAGGTACTCTCGGTGTAATGCATGGAAGGATTGGCGTGCCGTTCGTGCCCCCGCACGTGTTACATGGTAATGGACCTAGAGGTGCTATAGCTATTGGCGCGGTTGTTTATGGAGCGATTGGATTTGGATTAGCAACGATGGGCGGAAAGAGAATGTAATGAATATGTAAACGATTATAAAATTTAGAAATTAACGAAAGCACTAAAATGACGAACGATCTTCTCTTTTATTAAAACAACATCGACCGTCAAAGTCATTCAATAGTTCAACTATCGTCTTATTCGTAAGTCTTACTCCTCCCATCCAAAAAAGCCATAACACTCTCAAACTCCGGCCTCAACTCCTCATAACACCCATACCCCGTCGCCAACGGCGGGCTAACATCCTCCTTAATTCGAGCCTCCACGATCTTCAGCTCATCGAATTTCTTTGCGGACGTATCGAAAGGATTATCTTCTTGAGCTTCTCCCGTAAATCTATTCACGTAAAACGTGCAACCAGCTTGATTCACTTTCTCCCATTGTTCCTCTAAAGTTAGAGTCTGTTTTTTCTCCTTAGATTTGCGGTCAAGGTTTTTGCGGGCGTTGTCTTTCATCATTTGGGCTTTGGATTTGGGGGAGGTTGCCATGCGGCTTGCCATTAATTTCATTACGGGGGAGCGGGCGGGGGGGGAGGAGGAGGAGGAGGAGGAGTCGCTGTTTGGGGTGGGGGGGGGTTAAGTGGGGGGGGGTGCTAAGATGACGACGATAAGGGCCTCGAAGGGCTTCGAAGGGCTTCGTCCTGCCTCGTTGTCTCACTCACCTGTCGTCCGATATAGAAGAATTAAAATGCACCCCCTGACTCCCCCTCCTCCCGTGGTACTGCTGCCTCTTCTTCTTCTTCTTCTTCTTCATTGCCTTCTTCTTGTCCTTGGCGGAGGGGGGGTGGAAGGAGAGGACGTGGTCGAGGTCGTCATGGCCCTCCAGGTCGGGAGCGCTGTTGAGTTTGCGAGCTGGGGAGTGGAGAGGCAGGGTCAGGGAATCGAACAGCGAGCGAGTGAGGCGAGCTGGGTTAGATTTAGAGCGCAAGCGAGCGAGCCGAGTCTCAGCGAGCCGGGTTCTAGTTCTCGTAATCATCAATCGCATCGCTCCTCACTCATAACATCACTCACCCTGATCCCTACTCACGAACAAAGTGTCCGGAGGACAGCTCGACATCTGCCCAGGCTCGTCACCCATGTAAGCCCGTCGCATGCTGTACTCCATGCCTTTGACATAGTCGCTTTTAGTGCCAAAAGTATCGCCGAACATGATTATTTAGGAGTTGGGAAAGGAGAAGAAGATTGGAGAGCCGAGGCAGTTAAGGCCCTATAATTATATACGGCCGGGAGAAAGTCTCAAAACTCCAGTGATGGCGTCTGAAACACACGAGGAAATTATTGCAGAGAGCCCCAACGCTAAAAAGGCACCGTATTACGTCAAAATGCAAATTCCTGAAAGATTTCCATAGAATGATCAGCCGACTTCGTTTCGTGGCGCTCCTTGCGCTTCTTGCCCTTGGAATCGTACAAGCTGACTACTACAAGGTAAATTACTGTCGATAGATGCGTTGGTGGTGGTTTATTTTAACATGGACGATGGAACGAAAAACGCTTCACCGTTTCGCGGAGAGTAAAAGGAGACTATTAACGACTAGGGAGTGCCGTGGACGGTTGGAATGAATGAATCGAATATGAGTAGACGCTAACATGTGGAATTTTAAGCTTTATCGTTGATTAATGAGTCGCATTTCTAAATGCTCACTTCAGCGCTAGGCAATGCTCCGTTTTGCCTCATAAAACTTCGCTGGCACACTTCAATAACGTCGTTCAAAACCATAGCACACGTTATATTCGTCACGATTTACACGGTCGACGTTGTTCCTGAGCTTCTCGTATGCTCTCGTCCCCCTACTACCCCCCCCCCCCCTCAAACCATGACTAACTCCCAACGTCCCCCCCCCCCCAGACTCTCGGCTGCACAAAAAAATCCACCGAAAAAGAAATTAAAAAAGCCTACCGCAAGCTCTCCCTCCAATACCACCCCGACAAGAACAAAACACCCGGAGCCTCCGAGAAGTTCGGGGAGATTGCGAGGGCGTACGAAGTGCTCAGCGATGAGGAGAAGAGGGAGACGTATAATAGGTATGGGGAGGAGGGGTTGAAGCAGCAGGAGGCTAGAGGAGGTGGGGGGGGTGGGGGAGGAGGTGAGGATGGTTGAATGAGAGGTTGAATGAATATATGACGATCACTTCGACGTTCGACTTCTCCGCTCCATTCTAACACGCTCGCCCCCCCCCTCACGCCCACAGGCTTCGGCGACATCTTCGAGCAGTTCGGCTTCCGCGGTTTCGGCAACCAACAGCAACAACAGCGCGAGCGCAAAACACCTAACGTCGAGCTCCCCCTAAAAGTCTCCCTAAAACAGCTCTACCTCGGTGAAATCTTCGAAGTCGACTACGTCCGCGAAGTCCTCTGCCTAAACTGGAAAGAATGCACCAAACGCTCTCAAGACTGTCAAGGTCCCGGAATAAAAATCCGCTCACAACAACTCGCACCCGGCTTCGTTCAACAAGTTCAAGTTCGAGATGAAAAATGTATAGGAAGAGGTGAAATGTGGAAATCGAATTGTGGGAAATGTCCTAACGGGAAAACTGAACCGGAGAAGACCAGCGTTACTGTTGACGTTACGAAGGGAATGAGAAATGGGGAACCTATTACCTTCGAAAATATCGCTGATGAAAAAGTAGGACACGTCGCAGGTGATCTCGTCTTCATCCTCCAAGAGAAGAAGCACTCAATTTTCGGTCGCGACGGTGATAATTTGTACATCACGGTGGAGATTCCGCTTGTGGATGCGTTGGTTGGGTTTACGCATAAATTAGAACATTTGGATGGACATGATGTCACGATTCCTGTTACGGGAGTTACGGAGTGTGATCACGTTAAGAAGGTTTCGGGTGAGGGTATGCCTAGGAGGAGCGGAAATGGGTTTGGAGATCTATTCATTACCTTTGAAGTTGACTTTCCGGAGAAGCTTACGGAGGAGCAGAGGGAGGGGATTGAGAAGTTATTAAGTAGCACTAGGCCTGAGAAGAAATAAAATCATTTAAAGTGGTATTCAGCTTAGTAGAAAGAATTAGGATAATTGTCATAGTAGTTTTTGGATATTCTAAAATGTTGGATTTATTTATTTACGTTGTCCAATTTACGTTCACAATAAACTTTACGTTCACGATAAAACACTATATCCAACCCCCCCAACCAACGCCATCCCCATCCCTACAACATTTCTTTTATTAAACTTCTCCTCCGTATTCGGATTAATAATCTTCCCATAAACAATTATGCCGAGTCGTCTAATAGCGTCGGAGACGCCATAGGTTAATGGGTGGATTAGGGAAATTAGAATGAAGGAGAGCGTGTATTCTAGGTGATATGATAGGGAGGCTTTTAAGGCGAGTGATGGAGGTACGATAGGTTCCTTTAATTTATTTCTACTCTCATTTCTACTCTCATGAAAATTAATTTTATATATTTTATCTCCAATTATTTTTAAAACGCTCAAGAAAAAACCTATTATGACCATGTTCAGGTGGCAGTGCATGCCGGCGATTGGGCCGGTTATGGGGGATGTGGACATTTTATTTTTTGAAAGGATGTTTAAGGAGACTTGGAAGAGGCAGGATGTTAGGGCGTAGAAGAGGCCGAGGGGGGTGAAGGAGCTGTTCGAGTAGCTGCGAGAAGGAGCATGGCGAGCGAAGCGAGCTTGTGTTAGTGGTGGCGAAAACGAGCGACAATGAGGAGCGAAGCGGGATATTCAGCTCGTCAATTCTCTCCTCGCTGGGTTTCGCTTCTCGCTGGGCTTCGTCCTTGCCGGGCGTTCGTCCTCGCCATCAACGCATTCACAGGCTCGTCGCTTCGCTCCTCGCTGGGATACATAAGCTCACGCTCTCGATGTCGATAGAAGATATATTCGCCATCTAACTCGCCTCCACTCGCTGTTTCGTCTCCTCACCTAGTCATCCCAATCCCAACGCATATCGGCATCAAACAAACCTTCGCTCTCCAGTTCGTTCCTTCCGTCTCCCCCCCCCATTCAAAAAGTGGTCCCATCAAAAGCGTGAAAATAGGTATAGAACATTTGGTGACGTAGGTCAAGGAGATTCCGAGGGTGGAGAGGGAGAGGGAGTTGAAGAGGTTGGCGAGGAAGAGACAGAGGGCGGGGAGGAGGAAGGTGGGGAGGGTGGAGCGGAGGTTGAGGAGGAGGATTTTCGGGGAGGAGAAACGGTGTTGAGGGAAGGAGAGTAAGGTGAAGGTTAGGAGGGAGAGGAGCTTGGAGAAGGTGAAACGCCAGAGGGTGAGCTGCATTGGTTTGGAGACATTTTTTAGGGAGGCTTGGAGGAGATTTGAGAGGGGGGGCGGAGATTTTGAGGGAAGACACAGGGCAGGTTGAGGTAAGGGATTTGAGCGAGGTTCGAACAGGAGGAAGCGGGAAGTGCTGGGCATGGTCATAAAAACCGAGGTCAGGAACCAGGTGAGGCCTACGGGGATGGCTGGAGAGGAGGATAGGGTTAATAGGGGATCCATTTTGGGCACGCCTCCGAGGTCGGCGGATCCCTATTGATTTGATTGTACGAGCGTCAGGCAGTGATTTAGCGGACAACTAGGTCAAGATGCAAAGTGTAAGAATCTACAGGAGAAGTAGCTAGCGCGGAGGAGGATCGTGTGGAGCTGGAGCTGTCCGAAGGCAGATTCCAGCAGTTCATCAGATTGGATGAATCCCAAGAGTTTGCCGAAAACTAGCCCTACACAACCGCTAACGCTGAATTCTTCATTGAAATCTACGATACGTAACTTCTTTGTAGCCATAACACACTCAAATATTTTCAGGCTACCGTAATAATCCCAAACGAACCATTTAAGTGCCAGCGCTCTCCTCGTCTCGACCTGACTCCTCCAATCATGCTCCATTCCCTCCCTCTCTCCCGCCTCTCCCGCCTCGCCCCCATTCCCACCATCACCCGCAGCTTCTCCTCCCGCCTCGACTCCCTCCGCGAGCAATTAAAATCGGAAGACTCCACCTCCGACTCGTCCTCCGTCGAGGTGCTCCAGACCTTCGCCTCTGGCGAAGCTCCCACTCCCGTCCGCCGCAAAGCCCGCAAATCCAATCGCGCCCTCCCCAAGCCCTCCTGGCTCCGCGTCCAACCCGCCGAATCCTCGAACTTCAACAAACTCCGCACCACCGTCCGCAAATCAGGCCTCGCCACAGTCTGCGAAGAAGCCCGTTGTCCCAACATCGGAGAATGCTGGGGAGGCGGAGACGACGGCACCGCCACAGCCACAATTATGATAATGGGCGATACCTGCACCCGCGGTTGTTCCTTCTGTTCCGTTAAAACCTCCCGCGCCCCTCCCCCCGTCGACCTCGACGAGCCCCAGAAAGTAGCAGACGCAGTCAAGGAGTGGGGACTAGGTGAGGAGCTGTCTCGTCACTCAGCGACAAGCTGTGAACGTTGATATTTGCGCGATATTTGTGCTTGTAATTTGGCTGCGCTAGTAGCTTCAGACGGTACAACTCAACCATTCTCGTCTAACACGGCTCGCTTCGCTCGCCGCTTGTCGCTACGTGTCGTCGCAGATTACGTCGTCCTAACCTCCGTAGACCGCGACGACATGCCCGACCAAGGTTCCGGTCACTTCCGCAAAGTCGTCCAAGCCATCAAACGCGAATCCCCCGACATGCTCGTAGAAGCCTTAACCCCAGATTTTCAAGGGAACACAGATTTCATAGATAAAGTAGCTACGAGTGGTTTGGACGTGTATGCGCATAACGTGGAGACGGTGGAGAGGCTGCAGAGGAGGATGAGGGATCATAGGGCGAATTATTGGCAGAGTTTGGGGGTTTTGGAGAGGGTTAAGGAGTTGAATAAGGGGATTGTTACGAAGACTAGTTTGATGTTGGGTGTGGGTGAGTGTAGGCGAGCGTGTAGCGAGCCGAGGAGGGAAGGGGGGAGGTGACAAACACGCATTATATCATTCTTTCATTCATTCTAACACGGTGAGTAGGAGAAACCGACGAAGACCTTACCCAAACCCTCACCGACCTCCGATCAGTCAACGTAGATGTAGTAACCTTCGGCCAATACCTCCAACCCTCCAAGCGCCACATGCCAGTGAAGCAGTACGTGACCCCCGAAAAGTTCCAGGAATGGCAAGAAGTCGCCGAGGGCATGGGCTTCAAGTACGTGGCTAGCGGACCGTTGGTGAGGAGCTCGTACAAGGCTGGAGAGTTCTTTTTGAAGGCATTGGTTAAGGAGCAGAATGCGGCGGCGGCGAAAGAGGCGTGATTTTTTTGCTGAATAAATGTTGTACCTATTTTGTATATTATTAGCTAGCTATTTTTATGCTCCTTCTCGCCCCCCCCGTCACCCCCCAACCCCAACAAACGTTCACTCCAACGCCCCCTCCTTCAAAACATCAATCATGCTATAAACCCTCGCCCCCCCCTCCCCCCTTCTCCCCAATAACCTTCCTCAAAAACTTAACCGCGTCCGCCGTCCCATCCGCGTAAACCCTCCTCCCACACACATTATGCTTTAACTCAAACTCAACACTCCCATCACCAGAAGTCAAAGTGTAAGTATGAAAAGCGTGTCCCGCGTCCAAATACTCGGAAGGTACGCCAAAATCTGAACTAGACTTATCATCCCTCAACAGCACAACATCCTCAGGATTCCTAAAACCATCACTATCCTTCTCCCCAATCATACCCTTAATACTCCCAATAACCGCCACGGCAGTTCCGCTTGTATCCGCTTTTTTCTTCTGATGACTTTCAACGACTTCAAGATTGTAACCTGCGACGAGCGTAGCGAGGAGCGGCGAGCGCGAGCACAGCGAGCGTGTTAGTGGACATAGCGAGACTTATTACTCCCTTAATTGTCGTATTCTCAGCTCGTCGCTACGCTCCTCACGGCGTTTCGTACCTTGAAAAGCTCCCGGGAATTGTTCTTCAAGCGTCGTTAAAGCGTATTGCATTGCGACGATTTGTTTTCCCATGTTCGGAGCGATTACGCAGTAATGAGGTTTGGGTTCTGTGACTGAAGAAATAAGGGCGTCGCGGTCACCGCCGGTTGTGCCCATTACGAATGGGATTTTGTTTTTTGCGTAGTAGTCTGCGTTGGAGTTTACTGCGGAGGGGTGGGTGTAGTCGATGGCTATTAGGTTGGGTTGGTGGTTGGGGAGGAGGGAGGTTATGGTGGGCATGTCGGAGGAGGGGATTAGGTTGACGGTGGCGGTGCGTTTTGTGTCAGGGTCTGTTACGGTTATGGTTTGGGGGGACATGTCGGGACCAGTTATGGCAAAGGGACACAGGTCCATGTTCTGGGTGAAGTTAGTGGAGTTGTGGGAAGCAAAGAGAGGAGCGAAGAGCGAAGAGCGAAGAGCGAAGAGCGAAGAGCGAAGCGGCGACTAGTTAGACGTGCTGAGGAATGCCGTGACTGAAGCTACGATGTGGCTGAAAAAAATACGCAATCGCGCGACCAACGTGTTTCGATTTAGCAATCGACGATCGACCTAATTTACCTTACGGAGGCAGGCCTCGGCTGCAGCGGTGGCCATGGGACCAGGCATCCCATTCACCATTACGTGGAAGGCAGTGGTTCCGGGAAGGGCTGCAAGGATGAGGAGTAGGAGCTTCATTTGCGCAGCGACGGGTGAGCTCGTAAAGTGGTTTGTTTGAGATTAATACGGTAGACTTGATATGTTCGTGGGTGTTTTGTGTAAGAAGAAAGTGAGAATCGTAGGTTATAATAAGAATGCAGAGGTAGCGGTTGCGTGGAGCACGGAAATCAGTAAAAACGATGCCAGTTGTTTCACCAAAAATCGAGCCCTCACTTCATCTGACTATTCCTCCTCCCACGCGCATGCTACCCTCAAACTACGCTGCCTTCGTCCTAATAGTTTTCTGTCTGATCCTCATCTCCACCTCCATTGTCGCTCTCTCGAACAGCGACGCTCTCAAATCCTCCAAAGCTCGTCCCAAGTCTTCGCCGTCTTCCCTCTCCATGTCCACTCCTTCCGCAGCCCACGATGACGTCACGCTTCAGCTCTCCAAGAACGAGGCGAAGGAACATCAAGGAACGCATGAGATGAAGATCCTCTTCGATGATATGTCCTCCCGTGACGTTATCGTCTGCGTAAGTACGCATGTTGAGAACACGCAGCGTCGATGAATCTCACGACTAACAACTCAATTGCGATCGCACGATCCCCTTCGACGCCACCTCGCAGGCTTGTCCGCTTGACTCTTCTCCTCCGGAGACGCCTGGCTACACTACGGCCAAGACCAAGACCGTCCACTTTGTGCGACACGGTCAAGGTACGAAAGAGCGCGAAGGAGCGAGCGAAGTGTCGAGCTGGGAATGCGTTAATCGGCTCGCCACTCGTCACGATTCTAGAAGCAATCAATTCTAACTCGTCGCTTCGCTCCTCGCTCCGCTCCTCGGCTCGCCGCAAAACCTTAGGCTTCCACAACCTCCTTGCCGACTCTTACCGCTCCGAAGGCAAAACCTGGACCCAATACACCACCCACCCCTCCAACCCCTACGTCAAGCCCGAAATAACCGACGCCCCCCTAACCCACAAAGGCCGCCTCCAAGCCACCTCCCTCCAACCCCTCACCTCCACCCTCCCCATCGACCTCGTCGTCGTAAGTCCCCAAAACCGCGCCACCCACACCGCTCTCCTCGCCTTCTCACATTTAATCCCGTCAACCATCTCCTCCGGAAAACCTTTAGTGCCTTTTTTAGCTTATGAAGGCGTTCGTGAAGAAACAGGCGTACACGTATGCGATATGCGACGTTCAATAACCGAAGCTAAAAAAGAATTCCCTTACATCGACTACTCCCTTATAAAATCCGACCTTGATCCTATGTTCATGACTGATCGTAGAGAGACGAAGGAGGAGATTGGAGGGAGGATTTATGATTTTTTAATGTGGCTTAAAGAAAGGGAGGAACAGAATGTCGCTGTTGCGAGTCATAGTGGTTGGTTGATGACTGTTTTTAACGGGGTGGTACTTAGCACAGAAGAACTTTTACCGTGGTTTCAGACGGGAGAGTTGAGGAGCGTTAAACTCGAGTGGAGGGTTAAGAACTAAATTTCTCTTTTTAAAAGTAAAATTGCGTGTATTTAGTTTAGTTAACTTAGAAACGACGTCGCTAACCTTCGCCTCAATCCCCTAATTATCACTCCTCATCGACGGGCTCACACGTTAACTTATGTTTCTTCCGGTCTGCCTTCTAACAACTCCTCGAGCAATAGGCTCGCGGTTGCACCTGATGTAGGAGCAGCAGGCAATGAGAGAATGGGATGGACGCAGGAGGTGGGTAAATGATTGGGTTTTGAAGAGGGGGGGGGGAGTGCCGAAGAAGGGTGTGCTTGGGAGCGCGTTTATTGGACATGGGGTTTGGAATAGAGTTTGACAATTTCGACGGTGGTTTCCACTGCCCCTCCGACCTGGATCACCAAGATCAGGAAACCTGAGCTTCTAGCCGAGTTGGACGATAGGTCAGTCAATTTCGAGAAGAGGGACAACAAGTCCGTTCTCATTGAGCTTCTGCGTCTACGCCTCCGTTGTGAAGTCCTCCTGAATGGCAACAACTTCCTCAACACCGACGACTTCCGTAGGCTACTCGTCCCGTTCCTTCCAAACGATGTGCTCTTGGCGATCAAGCTGGCTTCGAAGCCTTGGTCACGTGTGGCGGACGGGTTTATCAGCGACGGAGTTGAGAGAGGCGTTATGATTGTTCACGATGGGAATGATATAAATGTTGTAAAAGCTCTACATGGAGTGGAGAGGCATGAGCTCGTAACGCGGGTGATCTTACTTCTGAATTTTGTGAAGGTCGATCGTGCCTGCCACTACGCCGCCAATCTCGTCGTTGTTGATATCCCTGAGGGCGTTGAGAGGATCGGTAGCTCTGCCTTTAATAACTGCCGTAGTTTGATTACCGTATCTTTCCTGACAACGCTAACATCAATTGGCCATTCAGCCTTCCTCCAATGCTCCAGTCTAGACAATGAAGATCTCCACCACACAAATCTTCAAGAATTAGATCACAGCGCCTTCGCAATCTGCCCAGAACTAAAATCGATGACAATCCTTGACTTGCTCCAAACGCTTGGTTACTGGGTCTTCAACAACTGCTCCAAGCTAGTCCCCTCCAACATCAACACTGGCGAGAATAATACTGTACTCGCCCACCTCCGCTCCCTCCAAAATTAATCAATTAATCGTTCGGCGCTTTTTTATTTTACAAATTAATAATTTACAGCGTTATCCTCTCGTTACGAAAATATACCCTTACTACTCGCACCCAAAACAACCTTCTTCTTAGCGTTAAACGTCTTCTTCCCTCCCTTTCTCTTCTCCCTCTCAAGCATTTTCTTCCTATCCGCCATACTCCCATAAACCATTTTCTTAGGTTCCATGACACTCCAGTGATCCCCTTTTTTAATAGGATGTTCTGAGCGACGTCGGTTTACTGATAATGTTTGAGACATTGCGAGGCGTTTACTATCGACGAAGTCTTTTACTATTGAGGCTTTGGCCATATGGGGGTTTACGCTTGTTAAGGGAGTTAAGTTTACGGGTTTGAATGCGGGTGGCGGGGGACCGACGCTGTGAAGAGCGTAGCGAGTCCCATGAAATTGGAGTTGCGTAATTTAATGAGTTAGACTTGCCTAGCGATGATAGTGGCATCGACATCTAGACTGGAGCTACGTCGCTCCGTCGTATAACACGCGGAATTGCCGTATTCCCAGCTCGTCGCTTCGCTCCTCACTGGGCTTCGTCCTCGCAGTTCCTCACCTCCTCCCTAACCGATTAGGTGCAGGGACGACGTTGATCTGCCTCGTTGACTGTCTCGTCTTGGTCCCCTTAGGCGGAGGTCTCGGAACTCCTGGTCTCAGAACTCCTCCCCCCCTGTTACGGGCCCCTGTTAGGGCCCCTCCCCCCCTCCCAACCCCGCCCCCAAATTCCCAACCACCCCCCCCTCTTAACCTTAACCCCACCTCCTCCAGAACCTTCCCATCCGGATCAGACTGCTGCATCCTACTCAAAACATCCGCATTATTAGGATCAAGCTTCAACGCCTCCTTAAAATCCTCAAACGCTCCATCATAATTATACTGGTAAAAACACGTTTTTCCCCTGCTTGCCCAATAACCGGATACTTTGGTATTATATTTAATGGCGACGGTGAATTCTATTTCGGCGGGGTTGTATAATCCTTCGTTGAAGAGTTGAAGACCTGCCATATAGTGGATCATGCTTAGTCGTGTTTTGGTTTGCCAGTTGTTTGGATCTGAGTCGAAAGCTGTATATATATATATATATATATAAGACGAGCGTAGTGAGGAGTAGAGGGCGAACGTCCAAGGAGCGAAGCGACGAGTTAGTATAATAGAACGTGAGTAGTGCTGCACCGTATTGCTACGCTCTCGCTCCACATTCTCTTTGCTCTCGATCCGCATTCTCGTCGCGTCGCTCCTCACTGGGCTTCATCCTCGCTGTCGTCGCTGAAGCTCCTCCAATTATCTCACCTCGGTGAAAGTCACTCATAGCCTGTTCGATCTTCCCTGTTGCCCTGTAGCAGTCACCGCGGTTGATGAAGAACTTTGCGTCCACCCTGGTCATGTCGTTGTCGTGCAGCTTGTACTCTTCCTCGATGACCCTATTCAGCAGGCTAATCGCTTTAACGTAGTTCCCCTCTTTAACCTCCACCATGGCCATCTCGTTCAATGTCAGACTCCTCTGCTGCGTCAAGATCGCGGGTTCCCTGTAGTTGTTCTTCATGGATTGTGTCTCCAGCCACATTCTCCTGTTCGGGACGAACTTGGGAACCTAAGACAAGCGTAGCGTGTCGTGTGGGAATAGGCGTTGATGAGTTTGAATTGCGTAGCGGTGATAGTGCGGAGACCGGCTACAAGCAGCTACTATCAACTACTATCAACTACTAGCAGCTCGTCGCTTCGATCCTCGCTGGGCTTCGTCCTCGCTATGATGCAGCTCACCTCGCTACCCAGCATCGACTGGCAGTAGTGGAACGTGGCATCGTCGATGTCCTTCAAGCTCGTCTCGAAGTCACCGACGCTCCTGTAAGCCTTGCTACGAAGTACCAAGAGCCTCATGTCGTCAGGTACCAAGTTCAGAGCTTGCGTGAGCAGCCTTATGGCCTCCCTGGTCTCCTCCTCGTTCTTTCCTGTGACGGAGATCTGCTGCAATTTCCCCATTGCCTCCTTGTAGAAGTCTCCGGAGCGCTTGATCATTGTTGAAATGAAGCTGACGACCTCGGGGTGGTCGGGTTCGAGCTCTTGTGCCGATCTGCGTGAAGAATCAATATATTCGAGTTAGATTATGTAGAGCGAGCCGAGGAGCGAAGCGACGATTACGGTCGTAATTAGTCTTCGCTAGTAGCTTCAGTTTCGCAATCTCCGCCACTAACTCACTCGCTGTGACGCCTTGCTCGGTGGTCTCGCTTCGCTCACCTAAAATCCCTGTTCCCAGAATCTATCAAGTTCAAAGCCCAGTAGATCTTCCCGCGCAAACAGAGCACGTCCGCCGTCGGGGCCTCCACGCTCATGGCCTGCTCCACGGCCCTCAGGGCCTCCGAGAAGTTCAGCTCGTACACTAAAGCTATACTTTTGTGGATCCAGAAGCTCCCCCTAACCGGGTCCAGCTTGCAGGAGTCCGAAAAGCACATCTCCGCCGCCGCCGCGTTGCCCACCCCCAGCCAGTTGATGCCCTGCAGGTCCAACACCTTGGCCAGCCTCTTCCTCGTGTCCTGGTCCCCGGGCAGCATCTTCAGAACATACCTCAAATTCGACGTGCAGCTCTTGAGGTCGTGAAGCCTCAAATAAAGCTCCGCCCTCATCATGAAAAAGTTGTGGTCGCTGTACAGAAATATAGCCCGGCTGACATGCGTCAGCGCGTCCTCTAGCTTGTCCGTGGCGGTCCTCCCGTCCCCCTCCTCCCCTCCCACTTTCACGAACCGTATGAACTCCATGTAGTTGATGTCCCCGTCCCCATCCAAGTCCAACCTCGCAGTCAACCTGACGACCTCTGCGGCCGTCAGTTCGATCCCCATCATTTCCATCGCCTTCCCCATCTCCTCAACCTGCAAGGATCCAGACCCGTCGCTGTCGAGCTCCTCGAATATTCTCTTGAAGTTCGGTTTCCTCGTTTTAGGATTTCGCGAAAGGCTCAAAAACTAAGGCTCTGTGTTAGACGAGAATCGTTGAGGTGTACGAAGCACCTCTTGCTCGTTCTCCGCTCATCGCTTCCCCCCCCCCTGCTCACCTTCGCTTGAATTTTCGCAAGCAGCGCCTCGTCCTCTGGCGATATTTCCTCACCCTCCTCCCCCAACATCAACGCATCATCCAATTCTATATCCTCAACACTTTCCACGCTGTTCCTCTGCTTCCTCAAGCTCTCCTTCATCTGCTTCGCCATCTCCTCCTGCTCCTTAACCTTCTTGGCCTCCACCTCCGCTTCCTTCTCAATAGCCTTCAACGCCCCTCCCCCCGCCGTCCCCATCTTAAACCTCTTAAAGTTCTTCACAATCGGATAAAGCTCCTTCTGCGCCCCCAGCGTAGGGCACTTTGTCCCATCAGTCGTCTTGACTAATTCTAGAGCGGCACATAAATGCTCGATGGCGTTTCGTTCTTGTTCGGTTATTTCGAGGAATAAGGCGGGTTTGGAGAGTAGTTGGCTTATTAGGGATTGCTCGTCATTGTCTATTAAAGAGACGTTTGTGGTGTCCGTCGCCATGGTCAGTGTGGAGGCAGGTGAGGGGGGCTGAGCCTGCCTGTTAGATAGCCGCTGCTAGGACTAGGATTATGGGGTAAAAAAGCTTAAATTCGAGTCTAACGCCAATATTATTTACAAACTCTGCACTGTTCAATACTGGGAGTCCTGTCGGTGAGTCGCTTTTTGCCGTTCAGCACTAAAAATCTGATATTGCCTGCAACACGCTCTTGCTTTCTGGCCCGTTTCGCAGGGCCGCTGGGTATTTTGCAGTGCCATAAAAACTATCTACAAAGTGAGAGAACGATATACGTCTCCTCCCGCGCCCTTCCCTGCCCCCCAGCTACACCCCAAACGTTAACCCACACCTCGCCCCCCCGTCTGCTAGTTTTTCCTACACAACGGCTCCTCCTCGTCCCAACTTGCAACCCTCCCCCTCTCCCCCTCTCTCTCAGCTCCCAATCCCCCGTAGGTGTTAATATGACGACTGGAGGCCGCTCCTCAATGGCCGAGGAGATGAGCCGCCCCGCCCAATTTCCCGGTCAAATCCGCGTAACAAACGAAAACCTCTGGAACTCTCTCTTCGGAGACGATCCCAACGCCTCAGGCACAGTCTCCCCAGGCGCTCGCTCTCAGAGCCAGGTTCGCGGGGGATACTTGAAGAAGCAGCAGGCGAAGGAGGCGGCGGAGAAGATGGTGGAGGAGGGTATGGTTAGGAAGAAGAGGTTTATGCAGCATAAGGATCAGGCGGATAGGCAGATGAAGGAGAATAGTAGGAAGGTTAAGGAGAAGGTGAGTGAGGAGGCCGACGAGGCCGAGCGAAGCGAGGATGTGTAGGCGGACTGAACGAGCTTCAAGTATACTCGCTTCTCGTACTCGCTTCTCGCGTACCCCCATATTTTACTCGCTCTCGTACTCCTCCTCGATTCCTTCTACCCTTTCTAACACAGCTCGCTTCATTTGCCCCCCCAGGTCGCCGAAATCGCTCGAAAAAAGGAAGACAACTACCGCTCCCTCCGCAAAGACCTCCTCCTCGGCAACGACCTCGCCTGCAACGTCGGCCGCTACCTCGTGAACCACCACACCGCCCAACGCGCCAAAGTAAAAAAACAATACGACACCTGGAATGAAGAAATCTACGGCACCATCGCCACCAAGATTCACGGAGAACTGGACAGCAGGAGCTACAAGGACATGCACCATGAGAAGTTGAAGCATTACGACAAGTTCTTGGAGATTACGAATGCCAAGGGGAGTGTTTTTAGAGATATTATTATTGAGAGCGAGTATGATCCTCTTATTCCTAATAGAAACAGGTAAGGAGGCGCTACGAGGAGCGAACGACGACAAAATTATCACCACAGACCAAGCTACTATGGGGCCCAATTCTAACCCCCTCCCCTTCTCCCCTTTAACGCTCGCTCGCGCTCGCTCCCCCCCCCCCACAGCGTCAAGGTGCAAACCTCCGTCCTAAAAGACCCCATCAAACGCTCCGTCCAACGCACCCTCGAAGAGAAGGGCCTCTCCAAGGACGTAATCCGCCCCCGCGAGACCCTGAACGTCCTCGAGTGGGCCACAGGTAAAATTGAAGCAACCCCACACGGTTTCTTCGCAAAGATGATGAGCGAATCGAGGAAACCTGCGAATGCTACGAAGTCTAAGACGATGGAGAGTCGGGTTGCGCACTGCTTGGATCAGTATAATGTGGCGAGGGGGAGGGCAGAGTTGGATAGGGAATTCCCGCAGGGGAAGAAGACGAAGCATACGCAGAAGAAGGAGAGGCTTGTGTTGAGTTAGGCGGAGGATTTGGGAGGGGGTGGGGTTTAAAACCTATTTTAACAGGGGGGTGGAGGCGCGGACGTGTAAATTACGCCGTAATGGCACTACTTTGTTCTACTAATAGTAGCGTGGCTTTTTTTTCATGAATTTAATCGAGAATGGGGTGCCCACCTCAGTCTTTCATTTTAGAGCTAAGCTGGACATAAGAAAAAACCAAAACCCTAATCCCTTGGATGTCCTCGAGGAACGACCATCCAGGGCTGTGACTCACAACTGAACTCCCACGTTAGCCCTACGCACCAACAGACTTCGCTACTACGGGCCTGCCACCCTCAACCGGCCCGCCTCTAACCCTGACACACTTACCCCCCATTGTCCCCCCGCCAACCCCCGCCGTCCACGTGAAACCTCTGACCCTACTTGACCTGAACAGATTTGGCCATAATAATGAAGGAACCGGAAGGAATCCCACGTAGCTCTTCTCCTGTCTTTCAGAAACCCGCCCTTATGGCGCGTCAGTCAACCCATTCTGAAGAACAATCGCGGAACTTGAGCAGTATTCGCCAAGATCTTCCTCTCGGGCAACACCTCCTTCAAACCCTCGGTGAGTGCAGGGCTATCAAGCAACCCTGGCAACGTATCCCAAAATAAACACACCCGCGCTCCACCACACCACTCCTCCTCGCCCCCCGCCCTACCCCACGTCAAAACCTCGACCACTTCCCCACAACTAACCCCTTTTTAAACGCTCGCGCCCAGCCTACGATTCCAAACAGCTTATCTTCTCCTTCGTCCTCTCCCTCGTGTGCACTCTCCCCGTAACCCTCGGCATGTTCCTCGTCGGCTCCGGCTCTCACCTCTCCAACATCGTCGTCTTAAAAACCCTCGACGACTTCACAGTCTGGTCAGACAGCCTAGACGTTTCCATCACCTGCAGGGCGATCTTCATATACCGGTTGTACTACTTCTGGTGGGAGCTGGACTGCAAGACTAGCGTTAATTTGGAAAGGCTCGACGTAAAGGAGCTCAGGTGAAGAACTGCAAGGAGCGAAGCGATGAGCTTGGAATGCGAAAATACCGTTCGTAATCCACCTACCCTACTAGCTCCAGTCTAGATTCCAACGCCACTATAACGGCCACGCAACTCTAACTCGTTAACGTCAATCTTCATGCGACTCGCTACGCTCGTCGCAGCAAGATGATCTTCTTCCTCCTCCTGGAGCTAGCGGTTGCGGCTGGCCTCTTCTACCAAAATAACTTCACCCCCACCATGGGCTACGGTCTGCTGGTGCTCCTAATCAGTATCTTCACAGGGATCTTCCTGAAGAATTTAATCTTGAACTACGACCTGTTTTTTCAGGACAAGATGACTGCTGGTTTGATAAAGCCTCTCCTCGGTAGCCTCATCTGCGCCTTTCCGCTCACGGGCATGTACTTGTACGCGCTGGCGATGTACCAGTTCGAGGAATCGCCGTACACGCAGTCAGTGATTGTTGGAGTGCTGTACCCCGGCGTAGTCGTTGGCTACAAGCAGTTCATGCTGGGCAAACGTGGCGGGCAGTACATCTTTGGGGACGGGATGCACCTGAACGAGGAGTGGTACCTTGACCAAGCGAAGATGAACGCGTATACCTCCATCGTGCGCTCGATCCACGGGATGTACTTTCCGCAGTCTGTGGGACTGTTTCTCTTGTATTTCGAGTCGCAGAAGGGTTTCATCTTGACTTGCGTGTTGAGGATTTTTACGCAGGCCGTGATTAAGGTGAGGGCAAAATTTCCCCGAGGAGCGAAGTGACGACGAGCATTGTCTATTGTTATTGTCGGTCCCTGCCTCCCTACACAGCTGAGCGAAGCGTTCTAACAATAAAAAACCCCGCCCCGCCCCTCCCCACGCCCCTACCCCACCCCCTCCAGGTCGCAACCTTCCACTTGGACGAGCAGCAGGCAATCTTGTACGCCAAGCGCGACGGTGTGTACGATAGGGACGTCACCAAGATAGCGTCGCTGAACAAAAAGAGGTCTGGCACCGTTGATCTTTCGGGCAATTTCCCGTTGAGCAACAGTTTTAAGAAGAAGACGACTGCGAAGCTCACTAAATCCGCCACCATCAGCCAAGAAGCGGCCCAAGCTGGCAGCAAGTTCGGTCACGAGGCAATAGAGAAGCAGAAGCAGCAAAACATCCGGGGCTCGAGCATGGTGAGAGGCATTTTTGGACTCGTTCAATTCATCGCTTCGTTCCTCGACACTCTAAGAACATTCTAAACTAGTCGTCGCTTCGCTCCTCGTGCTCGCAGATCCGTAAATCCATCAGCCCACAACGCCTTGGTGGTATGGACGAAAACACGTACGATGCCTTTCAGACCCCTTTCATGACCGCCGCTCTCATTGACGAGGCCAAGCTCTCCAGGGATGACAACTTTTCGTTGGCCAAGTTCATCGGCGCGACGAAGGATATCGAGAACGTGTCGAGGTGGAAGGCCGTCGGCAAGACTACACATGGGACGAGCACCTGGTTGAAGGAGCTTTTGCCAGCGTCCGAGAGGCTTTCAGCAGAGACCTCGCCCAAGTCATCGCCCAAGTCGCCCAAGGCGAGTAAGAGTAACCCACGCAAGGGTACCAACATCCAAAAAGGGCACTCGGACTTCAGTCTCTTTGGTCCCAAAGAGAGTAAGAAGATTCAGTTCAAGGCCTGGCGCGAAATCAAAGGTGAGGGGGGTCGTTCCGAGGTCGTTTCTTTATATATAAATATAAATAATAACCCAAACTAACCCTCCCCCACACAACCCCCCCCCTCCACCTCTAACGCTCGCTTCGCTCGCGCCCCCACCGCAGACTTCTCGCCTGCGCAAATCTTCACGTTTCTGACGATGCGGGAAGAAGGAAGCGGCGAACTTACGTCGACCTTCTCGGGCTCGCAGCGAGACTCCGCTGTGAGCTCTGCTGGACGAGACTCGAGCCCCTACTCCCGCATGTCCAACAGGGGATCCCTCTGCGAGTCTTCCAAAATTCAGGAGAAGAACTCTTCTCCCGGAATGATTATTTCCCCTTCGAGCTCTCAGAGCCCCTCTCCGCGAGTGACCAAGAGGCGCGTGTCCACAAATATAAGTATGAAGGTCTTGCACAAGGTTTTGTACACTGACGACAAGAAGG
Source organism: Triparma laevis f. inornata (assembly GCA_012489335.1). Lineage (NCBI taxonomy): Eukaryota > Bolidophyceae > Parmales > Triparmaceae > Triparma > Triparma laevis. Next base: position 33,725 of record BLQM01000108.1, read on the forward strand.
TGAGGCGCAGCGAGGAGCGAAGCGACGAGCTATAGTAAGCTCATAATACTAACTCGTCGCTTCGCTCCTCACCTCGTTAATGCTCGTCGCTACGCTCGTCGCAGCCGTCGACGGCCTGGAACAACGTGGTGCACGAGTTTTCCGGGCACGAGGTGATTCTGCAAGCAGTCGTGAACTTCCCGACCCCGCACCGCAACCGCGAACTCATTCTGAAGCAGGTACGAAGCCGCCAGGAGCGAAGCGACAAGCTGGGAATGCGTTAATTCCGTTTGTTATGAGGCTCCATGGGGAACGAAGCGACGATTTAAGTAGAGAACGCGTTTTCAATGAACTTGGAGAGAAGCAACGGGTGAAGTAGAGAACGCATTATCTATGAACTTGTCACTTCGCTCCTCGTAAATTAGAGAGCGCGTTATCTATGAACTCGTCGCTTCGCTCCTTGCCGGGAATGCGTTAATTCCGTTCGTTATGAGGCGAAGTCTCCTCGCATTAAGGACATTTAATTCTAACTCCTCTCTCCCCTCCTCTCTTCGCTAATGCTCCCCCCTCCCCCCGTCGCAGATCGGGCTGAAATTCCCCGACGGGACTCTCGTGCTTTTACGTAGGAACATGGAGAAGGGGGCCAACTTTTGCGCGCCAAACAAGAGGAACATCATGGCCGACTTGGACGTCGGGGGCTTCATGCTGACGCCCGTTGACAACGGCAAGTCGACGCACATTGCGGCGTACAATCTCGTGAATTTGAAAGGCTCCAT
>BLQM01000108.1:34895-50352 GCA_012489335.1 Triparma laevis f. inornata
CGCCCGTTTGACAACGGCAAGTCGACGCACATTTGCGGCGTACAATCTCGTGAATTTGAAAGGCTCCATCACCGAGATCGCGACCAAGTCGGTTGCTCCGTCGTTCGCCGGTGACCTCATCGACGTGGTCGTCCGCCACTTCGGAAAGGAACGACTCTGGCCTACCTCGAGCTCGCCCCTCACTGCCGAGGAGAGGCTTTTCGTCAAGGGCCAGCGGCTGAAGCTGCAGATGGCCAAGGGCGACATCGCGGCCCAGGGGATGAACATGATTGCGCCCAAGACTTTCAAGGGAAAGGGAAAGGAAGGCCACTGGAAGTGTTTGAAGGATTTCCGCACCGGCGTCAAAATTGCCCACCGGTACACTCACGGAGGAGGGAGCGAAAAGAGCGTAAAGACGCCGCGGGAAGGAAGCGGGAACGGAAACCTCGAGATTTACTCCGAGTTCGTCGTTGCGGGCAACGCTGTCAGCGTGGCGAGTGAAATCGCCTTCGGGAAGACGGTTGACCCGCCTGAATACATAGAGTCGATTAGCGGCCACACAAGCGTATGGAAAGCGACCTTCAAGGTGAGCCCGAGGGGCGAACGACGACAACGAGATATATATATATCACCTTATACTAACTCGTCGCTTCTCTTTCCTCCCCTCCTCGTTTCAAGGTTCCGAAACCCTTCAAGAATCGAGACAACGTGTTTAGACAAATTCGAACCGAGGAAGAGCACTCGGGAACTTTCTTCATCGCCACCGACACGACAACGCATGACAAGTGTCCGATTACGGACAATGCAGTGAGGGCCATCTGCAACGGGATCTTCGCGATCACGCCAATGAGCGGCAATAAGTGCAGGATCAAGCGATACGCGTATGCTGACATTAAGGCAAGCATCCCCGTGCACATCGTAGAGAGCTTCGTAAAGTTCAGCAACGAGCACTTCGTGAACGACCTCATCGAGGTGTTCTTGAGTCGGAGAGAGAAGGCGAGAGTGGAGGATATATTGAAGGCGAGGGAGGACATGCTCGAGGTGGCGTGGAGAGACTCGTTGGACCCGTACACTCCCCAGGAAACGCAAATGGTGCACAGGGCCAAAGAATGGGTCGCAGATTGCGAAACTGAAGCTCTCGAAAAGTGGATCGACGTGGAGGGGAACACCTATGACGGCATCATCATGAAGCGAAGAAGTATAGACATTAAAAAGAGCAAGTGGGATGAGGAGGAGGTGAGAAACAAGAACCTGCAAGGAGCGAAGCGACGAGCTGATAATACTGGCAGTAGCTGGTCTCCGCTACTTTTGTTGTTACTCAATTCTAACTCATTAACGTCGTCATTAACGTCGTCATTAACGTCGTCGCAGGACAAAGATAATCAGGACTCGTACTTATCAAAGAGCGGCGTGACGAGCGGCAGAAATAGAAATAGAATTGCCTCGCACAGGAGTTCCGACAGCACTAGGGATGGCAATTCTCTGCTGACGCGCACTCGAAGAACCATTTTTGGAAGCAGCGGGAAACATGGCAGTGGGAAAAACAACGGCAGCGACCGACGTTCTGTGTTGGGCAGCATGCGAAATTTGATAAATAAAAGAGTAGAGTCGACGAGGAAGGTCGTGGCCGTGCTCCCAAAGCAGGACGAGGGAGGTAACCCTCAGGGCTCGCCGATCGCAAGGGCCAGGGAGCCAAGGGGCACTGAGGTGAGAGATAACGAGGAGCGAAGCGACGAGCTGGGAATGCGTTAATTCCGTATATTATTCGGATGCGCTAGTAACTCTGGTCTAGATAATGACGCCACTATCGCAGCTACGTAATTCTAACTCATTCACACCAATCTTCATACGACTCGCTACGCTCGCCGCAGGAGCTCGAGGGCGTCATGGAAAGCCTCAGCAGTAAGCGAGGGTTTTTGTTCCCTCACATTAGTAGGTTAGGCAGCGGTAGCAGCAGGGGGGGGGGCAACACGCTGAGGAGCTATAGAGGGAAGGGCAAGGGGCTCCTGCATAACGTTGCAAGTCAGGTTAGACACGCGTTGGGGGTCAAGTCTAATTCGGGGAGGAATAACGCTGCGGCGGCTGCGAAGGAAGAGAAGGAGAAGCGCTCAAAGCGCAGGCAGAGCGAGCGAAGGAGCAGCGTGAAGAAAGAGCGAAATAGGAAGTTGATTTTGAATCCTGAGCTGAGCTTCAAGCGAGAGCTGGACGAAGACGGAAACTACGGAGCCGTGCCAGTGGGCGCAGACCACGGTATTGACCTGGACGGAAAGAAGGAAAAGAGGAGGGGCAGCAGTTTGGGAAGGAGCATTCAGCAAGCGAAGAGGGAAAGCAAGCGTGAGCTTTTGGGTGCCAACCCAAAAGGCCCGAGCAGGCGCGCACTTTTGGTCGGTGATGAACCAGGAGGAGATGAGGACGACACGATGGAATTCAGGGGGGGCTTTCGAGATAGAGGAGAGTGTGACCATGGTTCAGGCGAATCCTGAGGTGATTAAGAGGCTGAAAACGAGAGAAATGGAAGTTGACAAGGACGATGCGCTGGATGTCCAGTTCAACGAGACCTTCCAAAATAGCACGCGGAGGGGGGCAAGGACCAACTTCTTGAAGGCTATGAGGGATGTTTTAGGTAACCAGAAGACCATCAGGGATAAGACGAAAAGGCGGGTCGAGAAGGTGCGTAGCCGCGACAGCGAGGACGAAATCCAGCGAGGAGCGAAGCGACAAGCTGCTGGCCTTATCACCGCCACGCAATCTAACACGTTAACAAATTTCTTCATGCAGGAGACCACCTTAAGAAAGAAGGAAAGGAGCCTGAAGGCGATGATTAGTAAAATTGGCGAGGGGGGCAAAATGGAGGGAGGCGAGGGTTTGCGATCTCTTCGAGGCACCGCGGGGTCAACGAACTCGGAGACCGCCGCGGCGCCCATTGCTCCGCCCGTAGCCAGCACCTTGCACTATGGCTACGCCAAGGCTATCATCGACATGCCGTCGCCGATGATCAAAGCGTGGATCAGCGATGCGCACAATTTGAGGGGGTATCGGGAGGCCGATAATGGGGCGGAAGACAGGGTGGCGAGGTATAGGTTGGAGGAGTTCAACGACCACAGTTATATTGATTATAGAAGGTCGCGAGGTTACTGGCCAATTTTGGACAGGGAGGCGGTGTTGTACCATATATCTATGGATTTGCAAGATGGAAGGTGAGGCGGGGGGGAGGCCGAGCGAAGCGATGTTGTGTAGGCGAGTGGGGATCAATTACTAATAATTACTTTTTCTGAACCGATGATGATGTGTTTATTGATTGCAGCTTCGTTCACTCGGCGTTCTCGTGCCAACACGAAGATGCACCAGCGGACCCGAGCGATTGCATTCGCACCATCTTTTCCAGCGTACACAGGGTCAAGACTTTGGAGGACGGACGGTCAGAACTGACGTTCTGCTTCAGTGTGTGCGACACCGGCCACATCCCCTCGTGGATCCTTCAGAAGAGGGTGCAATCGACCTTAGGAGTCGTGGGGAGGTGCAAACAGCAACTGGACAAAAAGGCGCTGAGGGCGAAGATGACCACCTGGAAGGAGAGGATGGCGAAACTGAGAAAGAGGATGGGGCTGAAGTGGAACGTAGAGGCCCTGGTGGAAAAGACGCTCATGATCGTCTCGTTCCCAGTGTGCATGTATTTGTTTGGCGACACCGAAGAGCTAACGCAGGGGGCCATGGGGTTTGCGCTGTCAATGCTCTTGATAACAGAGACAATCTCAGACGTAATTACGCTGATTGTATCCAAGAAGTTCCTAGCGATCGACGTGGGGGGCGAACAAACGTGGACAGACGCCGGATTCGGAGACCTCAAGAGTTTCAGAAACATGATTCTCTCCACGTCCCTGCCCGGCATCTGCTGTTTACTCGTCTTCTTGATCGTTGGGTACCAGATAGATATTGAGTAGTGAGTTGAGCAAACCGAAAATTGGGTTTGTTCGCGACTGCATATTTTAATAGTTAATAGTTAATAGGATTTTAGATTTTAAAGGTTCGGGTTCGTTATTTACTTTAAACCGTTGCATAGATGCGATGCAGAGAGCGGCGGCTAAATTCGTCAAGTAGATTTTTTTGAGGGAACTTATCCGTACGACGTTAGGGTTTCAGATTCCTAATAATTTACAGGAGTTGAGCAAGAGTATGAAGCGTGAAGAGTATTAATTTGAGTTTCGTTCGCGATCGTTCAAGCATTTTTATAGCCGTCCACAAGATCGAAAAAATCCTCAGTTCAAAAACGTGTATATGATTTTAGTCTTTAAGCCTATTCTAGATTATATTCGGAAACTTAAGACCCCTGAGCGATTAAATTACCATCACGATTTTTGAAAAGAGTGGAATTTTTGAAAAAAGTCAAAAATAAAAGTCGGTGTTACTCGCACTATTTTGGTCAATCTTGGGCATTTCGTCCATTTAAGGTAACTTAGAATTTTGAATATGCTATTTGTAGACCAAATAAATACCAGGAAAGCGAAAATTGGATTTAAAAAACTATAAATATGGCTTTTATGAAAAATTCACTATTATAATCGTAAATTTAAGGGTCTTAAACGGCTAACTAAGACAAAAACTGAATCTGAAATAACCAGAAGGTTGATTTTAGTTCCAGATATTTGATTAAAAATGATTTTCTGTGGAATCTCGCGTTCTCGATTAGGTCATAGCTCACACGAATATCCTAGACGACAAACTGGGTTATTTAAACCAGTCCTGAGTTTCTACTGACTTTTAGCGGCGAAGAAAAGGTGTTATATAGTTTACGAACTTGGCTCCTCTTGCATTCTACATTAGCTCACCTCAAACTACACTTTCGCGCTTCCTAGTCTGCGTATCCTGCGGCCCCAATTTAATCTGTTACGCAATTTCCCCGTAAATAATTAATCCCTGGCCATTTCGACGCCTAGGTCCTACAAAAATAATCACTCTCTAAGTAGCGGAGGCGTTTTTCGACAAAGCAGAGCGTGCTAATCCCCCTCCCCCTACGCCGTCTCCCACGCTCCCACCCACCGAAGCGCCCTAACCATGGCCAGAAAGACGTCTGACACGTTCACGGGGGTACCACCTAGGTGGATGGAGTCTCAGGAGGACTTTGAGATCGGCTTCCCTCTCTCGCAGCCCGGCACTCCCCCCAAGGGCAACAAGGCCCTCGGCCAGATCGCGGAGCAGGACGAGACCTACTCGCAACCCATGGACACCGAAAACCAAAACAAACAAAACTACAATCCGGACTCGCCGTTTCCGGATTCGTCTTCCTCTCAGTACGTGATCTTCTGTGATTTGGACGGCACCTTGGTGGATTTTGACGCTGGTCGTCGCAAGTTCGGCATCTTCGACAGCAACAACTCCTCGAATATGTGGGACGCCATCAATAACGCGCCCAATTTCTTCGCGAGCCTGGACTTCCTGCCCGACGGCAAACAATTATGGGACCACATCGCTCCCTTTTCCCCCAACATCCTGACTGGCGTCCCACAGGGCGGCTGGGCCGCGAAGCAGAAGCAGGCCTGGTGCCGCACGCACCTGGACATGATGGAGCAGTCCATCCATCCTTGGGTCGACCTAAGCGTGGACAAGGACGACCCCCGCCAGAGTCAAGCGATCAATGGCAACATGATCCTCACTTGTTGGTCTCGGTTCAAGCACTTGCTGTCTGGCCCCGGCTGCGTTCTCATCGACGATCGCTCCGATCTGCGAACGGAGTGGGAGCGGGCGGGCGGCATTTTTATTCACCATGTGAATGCCGAAACAACGATATCTCACCTCAAGGCCCTCAACATTTCCGCCTCAGAAAACCCCCTAAATAACCCCTCCCAACCCTTCTCCCCCCTCTCCCCCTCCACAATCACGACCACTACCGGCACCGTGGCGATGGACCAAGCAGTTGCGCGCATGAATAGTGGAGACAAGCCCCTCAAGCTGTCTGCTGACGAGGCGAGGGCCATAATGGACGACAAGTACAAAGCGAAAGAGTCCGATTTCAAGAAGGCCAACCAGCTCAAATTCTCTGACCTCATTGAGAGGTGAGAAGCTGCGAGGAGCGAAGCGACGAGCTGGGAATACGACAATTAAGGTCGCAGTTCGTCGGCGCTAGTAGTTTTAGTCTAATCGCACAAGCCGCTTTCATTGCTACGTAATTCTAACCCGTTAACGTAATTTTTCATGCGACTCGCTACGCTCGTCGCAGGCTCGAAGCGGTCGAGCTGAACCGAACTCACATTCCTTCGAAGGTGAGAGAGGCTGCTCAAGACTACTCAATATTAAACCCCACAACACACACTTCTAACGTCGTCGCTTGCTTCGCTCCTCCGCTCCCCCCCCCAGGACGAACTCCTGCGGTACATCCTCCCGGTGGAACTTTGGAATCACCTCAAACCGGGGGGCTCTGCATTCCCCTACCTGCGCCTGCTCATGCCCCAGATCGACAACGGGAGGCCCGGGCACTACGGCATGAAGGAGGCCCAGATAGCGGACATGTGGGGCGCCGCCATGGGCCTGGACTCCGAGTCCGAGGATCAGCAGCGCCTTAAATGCTACAAGGACCCCACCAAGACTGGGTTCTCCGCCAAGGGCAACCTCGCGAACGCGATTCAGGACGAGCTGAAGAAGCGGAACAGCGAAGCGTGGTCGAGTATCTCGTTGGAGACCGTGAACGCCATACTAGACGAGGTGAGGCGAGGCGGCCGCGAGGAGCGAACGACGACAACGAGGAGCGAAGCGACGAGCTGGGAGTTCGATAATTACATGCTCCTCGCATTGAGAACATTCTATACTAACTCGTCTCTTTGCTCCTCGGCTCGCTTCGCTCGTTCGCTCGTTCGCTCGCCGCTCCCCCCTCCCCCCGTCGCAGCTCTGCTACATCAACAAGAACCTGGAGTTCCCGACGGGCTCTACCCGCCCGCACACCTCCAGTGGGGTGGGCTTGGACGTCAGCTCGTACGACGTGGCGAGGCAGAGCAAGAATACGCAAGTTGGGGGGAAGGAGAAGCCGAAGCAACCCAAGAACCCGTACGTGAAGGAGCCCAGAAAGCCCTCAAGGAAGGAGCGGAGGATCAAATGGTGCAGAGAGTTGAGCGAAAAGTACGGTTTGAGTCCAGTCGAGCAGAAGTGGCTAGTGCGGGTGATCATGGGCAAGGTGAGTGTAACGAGGAGGTTACTTTACTTCAAAACTAACACGGTTTGCTTCGCTCACCGCTCGCCGCACCCCCCCCGCGCAGCTCGAACTTGGCTGCAACTACAAGTCGATCCTCAGAAACCTGCACCCGGACATGATCAACATGTACAGCAGCGTTCAGAACCTGGCGATCGTCTGCGCGCAGCTGGCCGACGAGCGATACATGCTCGGCCGGAAGATCAGGCAGAAGGCAATTTCGCTGTTGGAGAATGAAAGGCTGGTCTCGGGGGCGTTCTCAGCGATGTCCTGGCAGCAGACAGACACGGTCGAGGTCGGCACCGCGTTTCCCCCAATGCTCAGCGACAAGACGAACTTCGAAAACCTCATCGAAGCAATCCAAAAGAGAGTCCACAACAACCCCAACATTTTGAAAACCTCCGCTGGCGCCACGGCCACCGAGTACAAGGCCAAGGTGAGTTAGTTCCAGTCGGGACGAGACTCTTCTTTTCTCATCGCCCAACTCTAAGACGGCTCGCTTCGCTCACCACCGCTTCGCTTGCCGCAGATCCAATCCCTCCCCCTCCCCCTGAAACACCCCCCGATGATTGGAGAAGTCAAGCTCGACGGCGAGCGGATGCTTTTTCACTGCAACCGCGGCAAGATCACGTGCCACACGAGACGAAACAAGTGGTATTCGGCCCGCTACTGCCCGGTGCTCGGTCCGCAAATCCGCAAGGCCATTGGGGACCGCGACATCAAGGTGATTTTCGACGGAGAGGTGTTGAGCTGGGACAACGCCAAGGGGGAAGTAATTCCCTTCGGGTTGAATCGTCAAGGTAAGAATCTGCGAGGAGCGAAGCGACGAGCCACGACCCCGATATTTAAGCGAGTAATCCGGCTGCGCTGGTAGCCTTAGACTACATGCTTAAGCCGATTTCGTTGATACCCAATTCTGACGAGTCAAGTAGAGAACGCGTTGTCTATGAACTTGTCGCTCAGCTCCTCGCTACGAACACGATATTTGCGCTCTTAATCCACCCACCCTACTAGCCTTAGACTACATGCTTAAGCCGCTTTCGTTGATACACATTTCTAACTCGTTATCATCAATCTTCATGCGACTCGCTACGCTCGTCGCAGTCGCCAAAATTCGGGCAGAATACTTGCAAACCTCTGGCGACCTTGACCGGCGCGATGCCGACTTCTCTGCACAGCTCAAGACCGGCAACTTAAAGAACATCGTCGGCGTTGGGGACGGGATGTCTTTTGATAAGCGCAACTCTGTCATGGATAAGCGCGCCAAAGACGGGGAGGTTACGGAAAAGACCCCCGGGGCGGGCGCGTTCCTTTGGCTGACGTACATTATCTTTGACATCGTGTACATTGGAGGCCCTGGCGCGAAGGATTTGTTGAAGGAAATAGGCTTGAGGGACACGGAGCTTTTTCTGAACTCGCAAACGTCTGATGAAGAGTACGGCGGGAGCATAATGCATCTTGATTTGAGCATCCGAAAACAAATCCTGTACCACCTGGTGACGCCCGTTCTAACTCACGTGGAGATCGCGTGCGGCGTCGTCATCACTTGCGACGGGCGAACTGAAAAGGCGGACGACTTCTTCAAACACGGCGGGCACAAGGGATACGTGGAAAGAAGGAATTTGAACCGGAAAAGTGATGAGGAGGAAGACGAGAAAATTGAGCAGAAGCGCGCTCGAGCGATTGATAAATTCTACACGACGACTGTGGAAAATCACGGGGAGGTGAGTGCGGCAGGCGAAGCGAACCGAGGACGAAGCCCAGTGAAGAGCGAAGCGACGATGATGTGTCGCACTTTTTCCTCGCTATAATAATAACCATAAACCATCATGTCGCTTCGCTCCAAGCTATAATAATAACCAAAAACTGACTCCTCGCTCTGGCTTCGTCCTCGGCTCGCTTCGCTCGCCGCTCCTCAGGAGGGCCTCCTCGTGAAGGAACTTTTGAGCCCGTACCTTCTCGGAACCGCCTTAACCCGAAGCAAGGCCTTTTGGCGAAAAATCAAGCCCGACTACGGGGCTGAAAACGCCGCGAGCGACATCGACGTCATTGTCCTAGGGGCGTATTTCGCGGACGGGCAGACCCGGCGGGGCATGATAACCTCGTACATGGTCGGACTGGCGGACGACGAGAAGGACTTCAACGGCGAGCAGAAATACTTGACGTTGGTCAAGGTATCTGGAGCCAAATTTGAGGAGTACAGGGCCGCGCAGAGGTACACGGGGTACCTCCAAAACAAGGAAACGAAGGTCTACGATTTGGGCAAATGGACCCCCTCTGGAATCGACAGGACCAAGGTCCCCGACTTCATCAGCAAGAGATCCTTCCAGCGGACGGCAGTCGGCGACGATAAGGGGTGGTGAGCTGGGAATAAGTCAATTACGGCCGTAATTCAACTGCACTAGTAGCTTCAGTCTCAACGTCGACGCTACTTTCGTCGATACTTAATTCTAACTCGTTATCGCCAATCTTCATGTGACTCGCTGCGCTCGTCGCAGGTTTTCCTCTAGCAAGAACGAGTGGCCGGATTTGTGGATTCGCCCCGAGGATAGTTTCGTGCTGACAATTAAGGCGGCGGAAGTCGTGAGTAGCGTGCAACATTCTGCAGGCTTCACTCTCCGCTTCCCTCGAATCGTCAAGATGCGCATTGACATCGACGACCAAGTGGGCGACGAGAAGCCCACGCATTTATGCGAGGCGATATCGAATTTGAAGCAAATCTACGCCGAGAAGAAGAACGCAGAGAAGACCAAAGACAGCTCAAGGGAGGTGAGACGAGCGAGGAGCGAATGAAGACAGCGAGGAGCGAAGCGACAATTTAAGGGAGTAACAATGAGGCGGAGCGACGTAGCTTTAGTCTAAATGCTCAAGCACTTTCGTTGCTACACAATTCTAACACGGCTCGCTTCGCTCGCCGCTCGTCGCAGGAATGCCGGTTTTTAACAGCGACCGAGAACAATAAATTAAAGGCCACTCTTCGCCGCCAGCAGAAGCCAGGCAGAGTGAGGGCGGCCGTCAAGGAGATCAGCAAGACGAGCGCAGTCGCCAGCCATTTAGATATCAAGGTCAGGAGCAAGATCTTTGAGGGGAAAACGTTCTGTGTTTTGAGCGGATGTTACAGGTTAGATCAGAAATCGGTCGACGCAGAGCAGGCTAAAGTTGGAGGTGAGCGGCGAGGCCCCAGTCGAGGCCGAGCATGCGTAGGCGAACGAACCAATGGAATCTTACTAGCGAGGAGTAGAGCGACGAGTTTACGAACGCTACGTTCCTCGCATTACATTAAGAACATTCTAATCTAACTCCTCCCTCCCCTCCTCGCTTCGGACTTCGTCCTCGGCTCGCTTCGCTCGTCACTCGCCACTCGTCGCAGGTTACTTCGAGAAGATGCTTAAGGTAAATGACAAGCAGCACGTTGAGCGGTTCTTGATCCAGCACGGGGGCGTTTGTGTTTTAGAGTCGCTTGGCGTTGGGAGGGAGGACATCACACTGATTGGGGGGGAGTCGTACGACCCGAAGATCGTTAACATTTTAGATGCCTTGGAAAGAGGGACCAGCAAGCTGGAGGCCAACAAGACGGCCACGGTGGGGTCGAAGCTCAGCAAAAAGAAGAAGGAGACCTTGGAGAATTTAGTGAACGTCAAAGTTCTGCGATGGACTTGGTGCTTCGCCGCTGTTGGGGCGTTGTGGGGGAAGGAGGGGGAGGAGTTGCCGGAGCCGCGTAGGTGAGAACTATATTGGTGGAGCGTCGGTGTAGTTTCTTTGCTACTCGTTTCTAACACGGCTCGCTTCGCTCGCCGCTTCGCTCACCGGTCCAGCTTCGAATACCTCGTTTTGAGCGAGTACGAGCGCGAGAAAATAAAGGAAGACGAGGACGACTTTGGAATTCGAGTCGGAGAAGACTACGACGTTTTGAGGCTGAAAAGGGCTTTTGAGAACATGGCGAAGGGGAGTGGTGGAGGGAGTAGCGGGGGAGGGAGGTGGCAGGAAGACGAACGGCTGTTCGATGACGAAAAATGGGTGCTGGGGGGGCTCCAGAGCGAGCTGTGGCCGTTCTCTACGACGGGGTCAACCAAAACCGAATCAAGTAAAATGTACCTTTTCCCCTCGTACAACGTAAGCGATAGCGTGGGCTCGAACGTTCCGGCAGGGGCGCTGCTAGCTCGAGCGATGGGAGCCGTGCTTCAGGAAAAGCTGCAAGACAACACGACGCATGTTTTGGTGGACGAGCTTTTAACTTATGTTTCGTTGAAGTGGAACGCTGTGAAACGCGGCAAGGCTCTGATGGAGGCGTACGGGGAGACGAGTTGGTGGGGCGCATTGAGCGAGGTGAGAAGTGGCGAGTGAAACTGAGAATACGTCGCTGCTCATTTCTAACTCGTTATCGTTTATCTTCGCAGCTGGACGAAAACTTGACGTTGGTTACTACGCCGTGGTTGAGGGAGAAGTGGAACGTGGTCATGAAGGATGAGGAGAAGGAGGAAGTGAATAATAATACTAATAATAATAACAACGGGATCAGCGACATGACGATCGACGGGTTAACACAGACAGACATTGCGGACATCAAGGTGGAGGTTAAGATTGAACAGATTGAAAACGAAGCCACGAAAGTGGTTAAAAAGCCGCTCGGGGTGATCATGTGCGGCCTCCCGGGCTCGGGAAAGTCAACGTTCGCCGCCCAGTTAGTTAGCAAGCTGGACAAACAATTCAAATTTATCATCGTCCGCCAGGACGACCTGAAAACGCTAGAAAAGTGCAAACTCGTCGCCCAACGAGCGGTCAACAAGGGGCTGAATATTTTGATCGACAGAACGAACATCGATTTGAGGAATAGGAAGCTCTGGAGAGAGTTTTTCTTCGGGAGTGGGTACGAGAGCGTGACGGTGTATGTGGATACTCCAGTGGGGGTCTGCGAGGAGCGGTGTCGGGTTAGGACTGGCCACAAAACCATCGGAAGCGGGGACGAGGGAAGAATCGTCATCAATGAAATGCTCAAGACTTGGATGCGGCCGGAAGCCGACGAAGAGATTGAAGATAGCGCGCTGATTTTGGTTGATGGGGTGAAGGTGCCCGGGGAGAAATTTGGGGTGGAGGGGATTGGAAAGATTATGGCGAAGCTTAAATAAATGAGTAAATGAATAAATATGATTTGTGAATACGAATTTGAACGACCTCACCATCATCATGGTCTTAGTTTTTTATATTCCTTCATCCACTTTTCCCCATTCTGGTTGTGCTTAAACATGTGAAGCGTATACTTCCCGCTTAAATCCCAGTTTTTGATGTAGTCTCTGTTGAGCTGCACGGTGTCAGTGGACATCCACTGCATGTCCTTACACTTTTCTATGTTCCACCCTGACAGGTCCTGGTTGAACGAGATGGCTCTGTAGAACATCTCCCTCATGTTCGTAACGTTGTTGACTTTCCATTTTGAGATGTCGACGTTGAATTTGTAGCAGTGATAGAACATGGACTGCATGTCCGTTACGTTCGAAGTGCCCCACTTCGAGATATTGTCGTTGAATGTGGGACTGGAAAAAATATGGTTCATAGACATAACTTTCGACGTGTTCCAACCCTACGACGAGCGAAGCAACGAGTTAGAATAGCGTAGCGTCGCTTCACTCCTCGCGACTTCGCACCTTGATGTGCCCGTACTTTTTCTCAGCCGCTATCTTGTCCTTGCACCACTCCTGCACCATCTCATACAACCCCATGTTTTGTTGATCTTGTTCTATGACTCGTTGTCGTCTCATCTTCGTGTGGCGCCAGAAGCTGGTCGAGATCTGGGCGGCGCGATGGAGATCAGTGACGTCCACGACGCTTGTGATTTTGTACACGTTGGAGTGCGGGCTGGCCATCGTGTGCATCGGACATCGTGGTCGATGTAGGAAACGATGACGGAGATAACATTGTCATTAAGAGGCAGGATGCGGGCTCGTGTGATCATCGCCTTCTTATCATTGTCTCGGCCGAGGATCAAAGAAGCGAAGCGTTGGCCCATCTTTGGGGTATATAAACGCGCCGGAAATATATGAAATGACGATTGGACGTTTGTTGAGATTGTATGAAGCAGTCTAGGAAGCAAACTACGATTCCAACTTTTCTCCAAATTAGTTTGACGGTTTCGCTTGGACCTGATCTCACGCGTCGTTTCACCGGTCGACGTTGACAATGAGGAGGATCATTCTCCTCGTCCTACTACTGACCGCCACCAACACGGCGTTTTCACCGAACTACCTTGTTATTTGGAGAGGCGAAGGCGACGCGTCCTACGTCCCCATAGAGTTGCGACATCAGGAGTTGACGTCTGCGCTTTCGCTAGAACAAACGCCCAGGGACAAAGCTCCAACCTTCAGCGACGTCCTTCCCGCAACCGACCTTCTGCAGTACGTGTCCTTCGACGGCACCCCAACTCAATTCTCGAACGCCGTCACGCGTTGTGCGACGACGCGATCGGCGTACATGGTTCTCGGTTCTGGCGACTCCTTCTCGACTGCAGCCTCCTCGTCCTCGTCCTCCTTCCACTCCTCCTTCACCCCCGACGAGCTCAGTTCCGGCTCGTGGAGCCTTCGTGCTCGAGATTACCGCGGTCGCAAGTTCGGGAAACAACTCGCTTCTCCCTTAAAATCTGGAGTTGAGCGGGCTGCGATCATAGACGCAGTCAACTTCACCAACTCTCTGCACGGGCCAGTAAAGCTGCAAGACCCCGACCTTGCTCTCTTCAGTTTCATCCTTCCTCCTTTTCCGTCCCAACACAACGACGCGAGCTACAACCCGAGCGATGCACGCGAAAACCCTCGCTACCTCCTCCTCCGCCAATTCTGCTTCGGTTTCAATAATCTACGCCGATTCGACCCCAACACGAGGAAGTGCGTAACCTCCACGCCGCTTGAGCCGATTGCGGCGTTTTCAATGGTGAGTTAGGAGAGGTGTATAACACTACACAGCTTATTCTAACACACGCTCGCTGCTCGTTCGCAGGCAAACGTCGGGATGGTGAACAATCAGTCGACGATCTTAGACCCGTACTGTGGTTCCGCGACAACGTTGCTCGCGTCAGCGGCTCTTGCGCCTGAGTGTAAAACCGTAGGAATCGAGCGCGACGGGAACTGGATGGTGAATTTCACCGAAGTGGAGTCCGACTTCTCGTCACGAAACCTCCCTCCTCCGACTTTACTTCGAGGTGACTGTCGAAATCCATTGATAAGACGTCGAGCTCGCGCCTCCGCCCCAAATGGCTTCGACGTCATCCTCGCCGATCCTCCCTACGGCAAACGAGAGCGGAAAGACGACGACTCGGAGCCGCTCGCGGACATAATGAACATGATCATAGAAGATAAGACCGCAGGAACCCCTCTCCTCAAAAGCACGGGTCGTCTAGTGGTCTTCGTCCCGTTCCCTACCGAAGAAACTCGAGTGAGCGGAGAGGAAATTCTCGAAAACCTCAGGTGAGACGAGGCTGAGCGAAGAGAGGATGCGTAAGTGAATGAACCAATATAATCTTACTAACTCGCCGCTTTGCTCGCCGCTCGTAGAGTGACGAAAGGAGTTATGAGCGCCGCAGGGTTGAAGCTGGTAGAACCAATCTCAGCTCAGCGATTGAACAAGTCGATATCGAGGTTACTTCTGGTCTTTGAGCCATCTTCACCAATGATAAATAAAATAGATACATGAACGATTTTTTGTTAAAGTTTCGATAGTTTCTATTATTCCGTTACCGTTGCCTTTCACCGCCCTTTTTAAGCTTTCTATTGTTAAGCTTTCTATTATTCTATTTTGTTGTACTTCGCGCTCCCGTACGCTCGTAATCACATTCTCGCTTTCAACCACTCCTCCATTGAAGTAATAACCTCCTCCCTCTCCGGCTCATGCAGCATAGTATGAAAAAACGTCGTGTCCACAAACACCTTATCCGTGCTCGATACGTTCTCGAAAAAATACTTCGCCTTAATCCTGCTAGTGCAAATATCCTTCGACCCGTGCGTCATATACAAAGGGCAGGATATTTCAGCTGTGCGGGCTGTTAGTTCTCTCATGGCTAACTCTGTTTCCCACGCTAATCTAGCGAATAGGTTGCCTTTGGTGTTTAGAGGATCTTGGGCATAATTGGTTACGGCTTCTGGGTCGGAGGACATCATGCTGGGGGTGACGGCGGGGGTGAGGGCGACAGCAGGGAGGAGGGAGGAGACGCAGGGACCGAGGGGGGATTGGATTTTCATTATCAGGGTTTTGTCGACTCCGACTGCGCAGCTAGTGAGAAGGATTCCTCCCATCTTGGCGCCGAGCTGTGGTGGGTGG
>BLQM01000108.1:60568-71525 GCA_012489335.1 Triparma laevis f. inornata
CCCATGCCCAAGCAAAAGCAGCTCCTGGATGTTGCTGACGTCGGTTCGGCCGGTGGCCAGACTTCCGTCGCCGCCACGGTCATCCCCGAAGACACCTTCTGCATCGGCGACCTCGAGCACGACCTCCACAATACTTTCGCAGCCACGAGGGTCCCCACTAGCAACTATGTCTACGCATCCCACGGAGTGACTGAGCAGGCTCTCGAGAACTACGCGGACAACGGCAGCGAAAGCATGTCGGGGAAGACCGAACCCCTTGTGATCTCCGGGGCGAGCGGAGTGGGAAAGTCCGCCCTGCTCGCCAACTGGCTCATCAAGCACCAGGCCGAGGTTAAAAGGAGCAGGACCATCACTGATGAGTTCGTCTTCTGGCACGTGGTGGGCTGCTCTAGGCAGTCGACCTACACGTACTTGACGCTGCGCCGTTTGATGTCGGAGCTCAAGGAGCATTTCGAGTTGACGGCCGCCATACCCAGCAACGACGAGAAGGTGAGGAGAAGAGAGAGAAGAGATGTGTTTATCCTGTTTATACTCCCCTTTCTAACCCCCCCCCTCGGCTCGCTTCGCCCCCCCACCTTAAACAGCTCCCCTGGGACCTCCCGCGCTTCCTTGAAATGGCGTCCAAAAAGGGCCGGCTGCTCATCATCATCGACGGCCTGCACCGTTTAAGAGCCGAGGAGGGCGAGCTCGGGCTCAAGTGGCTCCCCCTCTCCTTCCCTTCGAACTGCCGCGTGATAATATCGACGACCAGTCCTGGCGGGGAGGACGACGAGGACGCCGGCTTCGACACGGGCAACGCGGAGGACGACGCGATCGGCGCTTCTGAGGGAAAGAAGGAGCGAGTGCTTGAGGAGCTCAAGAGACGCAACTGGAAGATAGTCGAAGTTGAGCCCCTCCCTGAATCGACCTCCGAGCACATCGTGGAGTCTTTCCTCCGCCTCTCTTCCAAGATCCAGGCGAAGAAGCGGAAGAAGGTGGCCGCCGACGCGCTGGCCAAGACGAACACTGCGACCTTCCTCACTGCGACCGACGACAACAGTATGACTTCTGTCGAGCAAGGTGAGAAGCTGCGAATACGACAATTAAGCACTCTACGACAATTACGCGCTTCTCACATTAAGAAATTCTAAACTCTAACTCCCCTCTCCCCTCCTCCGCTCGCTAATGCTACTCGCTCGAAGACCTCGACCCCCACACCGAAAAAGCCCTCGTCCTCTTCCCATCCATCAAGGAGAAGATCCTCTCCGACCTCGGAGCGAAGAACCCGCTCTTCCTGCGCACCCTCCTGCACGCCGCCGAATACGCCGGAAACCACGGCTACGACCTGTGGAGCTGCATTGACAAGTGGATGGACGGCGCGGACGGAGTGAACCGGCTGTACGACGAAATCCTGCAGACCTTCGAGAACGGGCAGCTGCCCACTCGCGATGACATCGAGCTGGCGAAGGACCGCTGCAAGGATGACGGAGGCTTTGCGAAGTTGCTGGACGAGAACCCTTGGAACCCTTCCCTCTTGGCCATGTCCGGGGCGGAAATGATAAAGAAGCAGGCCAAGAAGAATGCCCCTCGGCCCAAGGAGGAGAACACCGTCAAGCATGCGGACGACGACGAGGTCGTGCAAGACAGGCTCATGAAGGAGGCGAACGCAGTCGCCGATGAAAAGCTCGTCATTCTGGCTGACGATTCTTCCAACAAGCTCAACAGTGTCGTCAGTGACATTCAGGAGCGAGTGAGTGCCATGGCTGGCGGCACCTCTGGAAGCCAGTTCTTGGCCTGGCTCGAGTCTTCCGAAGGCAGAAAAGCAATTCCAGGACACACCAGCGGAGAGCCCACCACAACCCCCTCAGAATCCAAAGAAGAAGAAACAAATGAGCAAAAATCCGAGAGCAAGGACTCGGACGAAGACGACGACTACGGCGACGAGGATTACGAGGAGGACGACGACTACGAGGACGAGTTCGAGGACGAGGACCTCGACCTCGGCGTCCCCTCTCGCACCACCACCCCCGCCGCCGAAGCAAAGAGAGAAAACAAAACCCTGACCCTCTCTCTCTCTCATTCCTCCTCTAAGTTGCCATCGTTTGCGGAGGAGAAGGCCCGACGCGACGAGGAAGCGCGCCTCGCGTCGGAGGCGAAAGCCGCGCGATCGCCCGGCAAACGCCGCTCGCAGTCCACCGGCGGCGGCTCGTTGGACATGTCTGGCTACTCGGAGGACGCTGACGAGTTCGAGAACATTCCCATCTACCTCAAGGGAGGAAAGAAGGTCAAGGGTCTCGGACCCTTGCTCGGCTACGCCCTTGCCCTCCTCTACACTTCAAGGCACGGTTTGAAGGAGAGCGAGCTCTTCGACCTCCTCATTAGAATCCAGGACGAGGACGAGTGGGCGCAGTCTATGTCCGGGACGGAAGCCGACGCCGAGATGAAGATCTTCAAGGTCTTTGCCAACCACAGGCTGCGCCTGACCGACGCCTTCAACCAGTTCGACAAGGACAAGAACGGGCTCCTCACGTACGACGAGTTCAAGGCCGGAATCAACAACCTGCACCCCAAGGTCGACGTCACCGAGGACCAGGTCAACATGCTCATCAGGAGCCTTGACAAGAACCACGACGGCGTCATCGACTACACCGAGGCAATGGATCGCTTCGAGAAGGACGCGAGGGACTTCAGCCACGGAAAGAAGAGGCTAGGGCCCAACAACATCGACGGGGATCAGAGCAGCCTCGAAAGCGGAAGCATGGTGAGAAACTGCGAGGAGCGAAGCGACGAGCTGGGAATGCGTTAAATCAGTGTGTTATGAGGAGCGAAGCGAAGAGCATTAAATAGTATTTTAAACTAACTCCGCTCGCTAATGCTCGTCGCTACGCCCGTCGCAGGCCGAGAAGAAGAGCATCATTGCCGACATCGACATGGACTTTTTGAAGGACTCCACGACTCCTGCCAACACCATCCTCGAGCCTAGAACTCTGGGCGACGAGGTAGAGGAGGCGCTTCTCACCGCGCTCATCAACCTCGGTGTCATCTACGCGCCGGGACTGCACAACGTGTTGATGCTGCCGTTGGAGTCGGAGGCCCTTCGCGAGGTCGTGTGGTGGCGCTACGTGGGCTCCGCCGAGGGCCAGGCCAAGTGGCACGCCCACATCATCGCATTCTTCATGGAGCAGAGGCCGTCGCTCCGCCGCTGCGAAGAGCTACCGTGGCACCTTCGCAAGTGCCGCAAGTGGACGGCCTTGAGGAACGTCCTCGTGGACCTCAGGACCTTTGACATAATGTACAACGGCGAGCAGGTACGAAGTCGCGAGGAGCGAAGCGACGAGAGCTGGGATTGCGACAATTACGTTCGAAATTCATCTGCGCTAGTAGGTCTAAATGCTCAAGTCGCTTTCATTCACTACGCAATTCTAACTCGTTAACACGTTAACTCAAAACTTCGACTCGCTACGCTCGTCGCTCGCAGCTCAAGGGGGAGCTCTTCAACTACTGGAGGGCTTTGATCCAGGGCCCCTTGTACATGAGCGACGAGATCGAAGCGAGCATCGTGTTGCAGTCCGGTAACCCCCGCGAGCCCGAGCTGCTGGCGGAGCTCTCGGAGGCGTCCAAGAACGGTCTGTCCGACAGCCAGGTCAGGAAGAAAAGGCTGCAGGGCCAGATGGCCCCCTTTGACATCGTCGACGAGTACAACCGCGCGGTCGAGATGTGGCACGCCGGGCTGAGGCCTTCGACCCGCAGGCTGGAGATGATGATCAGTAACATCTCCGAGTTCATGGCGTGGTTCAGCGAGAAAATGAACTCGGTTTCCGAGCCCCCGCCCTTCCTGCGCAAGACCATGAACTTCGAGCAGCTCAAGGACCTCGGAGTCGAGCAGAAGGAAGTTTTGAACAAGCTAGATTTGCTGAATCGCCAAGAGAAGCAAGCCCAGGGAATCGACATCTTGGATGGTGGAGCGGGCGGCGTCGAGGAGAAGAAGGAGGAGCGCCCCATTGGGGCGCTCCCTTACTCTCCCGAGAAGTACAACATCGGCGGCCCCGGCCTGCTGAAGCCGCATTACTACTACTTCAACCGCTGGATTTGGATCATGTTCCCGTGGCTTGCGCTCAAGAACGCCGCCGCTTACAGCGAGCAGATGACGCAGATCGAGGAGACCGGCGAGGGCAAGAAGCCCGAGAGGAAGGGCAGCCTGTTGTCGTTTGACTTGGGCGACGGCTCGGTTCCGGAGTCGCCCAGGTGAGCATCTACGAGGAGCGAAGCGACGAGTTACGAATACGATAATTTAAGGGAGTAACAATGCGAAGCGACGTAGCTTTAGTCTAAACGCTCAAGCCGCTTTCGTCACCACGTAATTCTAACACGGCTCGCTTCGCTCGCTGCTCCTCGCTACGCTCGTCGCAGCATCGCATTGGGAAAGACGACGAGCAAAATGTCTAAGGCGAGCAGCAAGATGGACGAGGCCAAGAGGAGGAAGAGGTTCTGGGACAACAAGAAGGTGAATCCTCACGAGACCCCCACTTCCCACCACAAGAAAAAGGCCAGCATGTCAAGGGACCAGGCCATGATTTCCGCCGAGGCGGGAAGAATTTCCGCCGCGAACCGAATGTTCGACAAGCTCGCGGAGGAGAACAAATTGCTCGGCATCGCGCCGAGGGAAATGCCCAAGCCCGCGAGGATGGACCTGGAGCCGACGAGTGAGAAGGGCGCCAACATCCCCTTCAGCTACAGCTCGGTCAAGAGTCAGAAGAGCGGCTGCCGATTCCCCAGTGTCGAGAAGTTCCACAAGATCCAGTGCCAGGAGGACGAGGACGCCATGGACTCGGCCGCGAAAAAGGCCATCGAGAGGTGAGGCACCACGAGGACGAAGCCCAGCAAGGAGCGAAGCGACGAGCTGGGAGTTCAGTATTTAACGTTACAATAAAGCTGAGCCTCGCCTCAACACCCCTAACGTTACCCGCACAATTCTAACCCGTCAACTTCAATCTTCACGCTACTCGCTACGCTCGTCGCAGGTTCGGCGGGCAGGAGCAGCCCCAGACTTTGATGGAGCTTATTAATCTGAAGCAGAGCGAGGAGACGCCCTTCTCAGCCGCGGCCGGAGGCGACCTTGGCTTCTTGCCCGCCCACTCCCAAACGTTCCCCACCACCAACGACGACGCTTTGCTGGCCCAGGCCTTCGCCAGGGCTGGCAAGATGCGCAAGCTGTACGACGACATGAAGATGGAGTCCAAGGTGAAGGCCGAGAAGCTGGAGAACATGGTACGAACCGTTGCCGAGAGGGAGCGCAAGGACGGGCTCACGTACAAGAACATGATGGCGGGGGAAACGGTCATGGAAATGTTGCAGCAGAGGCTAGAGCAGATGGACTCGGCCGTGAGGAACGCAAAGTTCTTGGGAGAGTTCTACATCCGCGTCCAGGAGGTGCTTCTGAGCAACCCTGCCAAGGACAAGAACCACATCGATGCGCTGGAGCAGCAGCTGCAGCTGGCGAGGCAGCAGCAGGCCGATTTGCTCAAAAGGAGAAACAACTTGTACGCCGAGAAGGAGCGCATCGAGAAGCACGATCGCCCCAAGTACATGCAGGAGATTAAGAAGGCGCGGGCGAAGAAGCTCAAGATCGAGCCCCAGGTGGATGCCAAGAAGCAGGAGCTCGCGGAGAACAAGAAGAAGTTGGAGGACGTCAGCGGGGGTGCTAAGAGTGGTCTGAGCTTGTTCAGGGACACTGGAAATGGGAGGGCCGAATCTGCCCAGGGCAGCAGTAGGCCGATGAGCAGCAATGCGCCCCCCACCATCACAATTGGCGAGCCGGTGAAGTTGTTGAGCCCCATGCATGGCATGAGCAAGGACTTGAAAAAGAGCGCCTTGGGCGGTTTGGCCGGGTTGGCTGGTGGTTTGGCCGCCGAAGCAGGCGACTACAAGCAGGTCATGATGACCGCGGCCATGGAGAAGTTGAACGACCTGACGGGCACCACTAATGGCGACGACTTGGTGGAGAAGTTCCACCAGACCAAGAGGATGAACGGAAGTTTGAACGCCCAGAAGAAGTTCTACGAGAACAAGGTGCAGAAGCTGAAAGAGGAGCTCGGCTTGCTGCAGAGCGAGCTGGACGAGCTGCAGTTTGCTGGAGAGGAAGCCGTGGCCGACGCGAACAGCAACACGGACGTGAGAAAGATGGACGGATTAGCGAACGAGGCCGAGATGACGTGCAATCACAACAGGAAGAAATTGGACCGCCAGGCTGCTTTGATTCATTTGGTGGTGACGGGCATCCAGCACTTGGCGAGGTGAGCGACAGCGAGGAACGAAGCAACGAGCTAAGAATGTGGTAATTTCGTTCGTTATTCGTTTACACCAGTAGCTCCTGTCTAGATAGACATCGACGCCACTATCCCCGCTACGCAATTCTAACTCATCAACGCCTATTTCCAAACGACTCGCTACGCTCGTTGCAGGATCACGGACGAGGCTGACGCGGCGGTGAAACTGCCCGTGAACAAGGTCCACTCTCACTTGTTGGATGACCCGAACTACGACGCGAACTTGAAGCTGTTGATGAAGACGGAGGACAGGTTGACCAGCGTGTTGGAGGCCTTGACCTTGGGCAGCAGCAAGCAGCTCGGAGACGACCGGGGCTTGAGGTGAGCCACCACGAGAACGAAGCCCAGCGAGGAGCAAAGCGACGAGCTGCGAGTTCAGTATTTGACGTTACAATGAAGCTGAGCCTCGCCTCAGCACCCCTAACGTTACCTGCACAAATTTAACCTGTCAACTCCAATCTTCACGCTACTCGCTACGCTCGTCACAGCATCGCCGAGAAGCAGACTGAGATCGCCGATGAGATCCACCGCGCCAAGATGAAGGCGCTGGGAGCCGCGGCCAAGAAGTACATGCCCAAGAGCAGGGGCGGCGCCTTGGAGGACAGGACGAGGCCGAACCCCCACGCCGAGAGCGCCGCCTTGAGCTCCCCGCAGGCGATCAGGATCAACATGCTGTCGAAATTGGACGACGACTACGACAAGAACACGAAGCAGTATACTGCGAAGGCTGACAGGAGGGCCGACATGGACGAGGACGAGATCTTGGCGGCCGAGAACGACGCCGGAAAGGACGAAATCGTCAAGTTCATCACGGAGGCCTTGGACACGAGGGAGAGCAGGATGGAGCAGAGGAAGGCCCACGTGCTGAACGAGAGCAAGAAGGGCAACCACAAGGACATGGGACTGACCATGGACACGGTGCTGGGGGAGCAGGAGGAGAGGCTGGCGAAGGAGGGCCCCGCGAAATTGATGAACTTCAAGAAGGGGAAGAAGAGCCCGAGGTCCGCCATCGCGGTGCACGACAGGGGGGAATTGAAGAAGATGAGCAGGAAGATCACCAGGCAAAAAGAGAAGGAGTTGGCGAGGGAGGCGGCGGCCAAGGCCAAGGCTGAGTTCGATTTGATGAACGCCTAGTGTTGTTGTTGGTTTTGTTTTGGTTTGGTTGGTGATTGAGGATTGTAATTTTAGAATTGTATAGACTTTTAGTAATTAAACATCTCATTTGTTATTTTAGGTTACTAGGCACAAGAGGAAGCAGGAAAGAAGAGACTCTGCTTACGCGGCTCCAGGAAAGTAAAGTAAAAGAGAATCAGTTTGTTGAAAAACGAGAGGCTTTTTTGGTTTTGGTTTTGTTGGGAGCAGAGGTAGGCGACTACCGCAATAGTGTCGTCATCGTCAATGTTGTGGGGGACTAGCGCGGAACAACGGTAGAAGACTCCGTAACCAAGCGTTTGAAGCAAGTCCGGGATCGTCATCGATTTTAGATCTGAGCAATTATTGAAGGCGTAGTTA
The DNA here is from genome assembly GCA_012489335.1 of Triparma laevis f. inornata. NCBI lineage: Eukaryota > Bolidophyceae > Parmales > Triparmaceae > Triparma > Triparma laevis. The sequence goes on from BLQM01000108.1 coordinate 68,386, forward strand.
TCTATTTCTTGAAGGTTTGTGTGGCGGAGATCGACATTCTCTAGACTCCAGCAACCAAAGAAGGCTTCACGACCAATCAATGTTAACGTCGTCGGGAAAGATATGGTAGTAAAACTACGGTAGGCGAGGAAGGCGCATTCACCGATGCTCTTAATGCCCTCGGGGATATCAACAATGACGAGATTGACGGCCTACCAGCAGGCGTAGTCTCCGACCTTCGTAATATCTAGAAGGAAGATCACCCGCTTCACAGACTCACGCTTTGCCGATAGCGATCCCCAGAACTCCGCATCCCTTTCTTTACCCACCCCTACATCATCCCCATCGTGAACAAGAAACTTGCCACTCTTCACGCCCTCGTCGATGAACGCGTCCGCCACGCGCTTTCACACTTTTGTCACCAACCTTAGCGTTAGCAACGTATTCCCCTGAACGAGACCAACAATCAATCTCTTGAAGTCGTCCGCGAACATGAACTGATCTGTCGTCGCAGGGACAGTGGAAACTGTCGTCAAAATCGCCAAACTCTCCGCCGGTGGGAGGTCGATAATCCCCTCCTTATTCTCCTTCTCCTCGTCTCCCGCTCCCCTCTTTCCACCCGTTTAATGGCTTTCGTGGCCCTCATTAGACTTCGAGGATACAGATTTAGACATATTAGTGCGTAGGTTTTGAGAAATTGACTGCTAAACTTTCTCAGATTTTTCCCCTCAAATTCAGTTTCGTCGATTTTACCGTCCACACGCTACCCCCGAGTTTGTTACTTTTTCTACGTACACTACTACCCCATAAAACCCCCTCAACCCCCTCAACACTCACCAAACGCCCTCCAAAAGACATATAGCCAATCCCCGTCCAAAACCTCGCTGGAGCTTTGTTTGACTCGGAGCGAACTGCGATGCCGAGTTTTACGGCGAGGCCAACTCTCCTCCTCCTCCTCCTCCTCCTCCTCCTCATCGTTGTGTACGCTACAGCTCTCTCTCCCGTAGCCGACGTGGGAGTCATCGGTGCCGGTCCTGCCGGCCTTGCCCTTGCCCACTCTCTACGCAATGAGGGACATACCGTGCGCATCTTCGAGAGGCGTGACTCCTTCCGCCCCGTCGGTGCCGCCGTCTTCCTCCATCCGTTCGCCCTCAACTCTCTGCGCAAGGTGTCGCCGCAGTTGGAACAACAACTACTGCAAGTTTCCACCCAGGTGAGGAGCTAAGAAGCGTTTACGGGATATCGACGTCCACCTCCCGAACTTCCATACGTAACGTCGTCCTACTAAGTAATAACTCCTTCTTCGCGACTCGCTTCGCTCGTCACAGATCCACACCCTCTCCTTCAGGACCCTTGCCTCGGGCTCCGAAGGCTTCAGCTTCGCCCTCCGCAACCTCCAGGACGCCAAGCAGGTGTTCGGCGCGCCATTCGTCGCCGTTCGTTTCTGGGACATGCTCAAGGCGTTGAAGTCCGGGCTCTCAGACGAAGTTTTTAGCTTTGGCCACCAGCTGGAGCGCTACGAGCCGCGCGAGGGGGGGGGGGTTGACGCTTCACTTCCAGGGCAAGGAGAGCTGCGACGTGCGATACCTCGTCGACGCCGGCGGCATAAGGTCAAGAACGCGGGAGCAGCTGCTGGGCAAGGCCGACGAGAGGATACCGAGGCTTCGCGCTACTTTCGCAGTCGTCGACGGAGACAGCCTCGAGACTGCTCTCGAACGTGAACGTGACGATGAGCGGGCGGCTGCGACGGGGGAGCTGGCTTTTCTGGCGGGTGACAACCTAAGCGTTGTGACGATGGGGCTCGACGACGGCGGAGCGTTCTGGAGCCAGACGGATCTGGGCGCTGACCCATTCGATCCCATCGCCGCGACTAACGAGGAACTGCAGGAGAAGCTCCGAACCGGCTTCGCCTCCTTCCCCTCCGGTGTGAAGGCCCTCGTCGCGGCTACTAATTTCGAGGACGCCATCGAAACCACCGTCTGCGAGTTACCGGTAACGTGGACGTGGGGTCAGGACGACGTGACGCTCCTCGGCGACGCCGCCCACGCGCAGCTGCCCGCCTTGGGCCTCGGGGTCAGCACGGCCTTCGGCGACGTCGAGGAGATCACCAAGCAGATTCGACGACGTGGCTTGAGCCGGGACACCCTGCGCAAGTACGAAAGCAAGAGGAAAATTTCGTGTGCCGCTTTGCAGCTAATGAGCCGAGGGATGTACTATCTCAACGGAGTCTCCGCCAACCAAAATTAATTCGTTTTTATAATACAATATCTACAAATATTTCTCGTCACATTAACTTAACTGCATCAACTCCCGCTTCAAACTATTCCTAATCCCCAAAGCCTTCTTCGACTTCTTGATCTTCTTCTTCAAGTTAATAACACAATTCGTTCCAATAGCACTCGCAGGAGCACCTCCTTTGAAGTACTGCCCCGCTGTATTCGGCCTCACACCTCCCCCACCTCCACCTCCTAATAAGATGTTACTCGCGAAATCAATGTTCGAAAGTTGAGATGTCATGGGACGATTATCTTCCCCTGCCCAACCGAAACCTTCCACGTTCAGACCTTTGAGTTTCACGTTACTCTCGTATATGAACTCCATCTTCTCCAATTTTCCCTTCAACATTTCTTTCTCGCGGTTGCTCTTCTTCAAACGATGGACTATCTCGTTTAATAGTAAATCGCGTTCTTTAAGCTGGAGAGATAACTGATTCAATACATCCTTATGTTCTTCCTTCGCTTTCAAATGTTCGGATTGGAAGTATGATACTTGATCTTCTAAATTCATCAAGTGGTTGCGCAAGGGTGTGTTTGGAGCGACTAATCCGGGCATTTGAGGGATGACCATCGGACCGTCTGTAGTGCGGGGATTGTGGGGAGTTCCTTGACCTGGACCTGTGCCGTAGCCCAAGTCTGGGGTTGAAGGGACGAAATTCGTGGGGCTTCCCCCACTTCCCCCAGTTGATGGAGGAGAACCAGATACAACCTGCTGCCCCCCCTCCCCCCCAAACACCCCTTTGTCCTTCGGCCTTATGTTCCCCCTTAAAGGCGTTTTCGTCCTGTTCACTTCTACCTTCTCCACCGGAGCTAACTGTGGCGAAGTCGCTTGGGGCGGTGAATCAACGCCGCTCAAAACTCCGCTCACTCCTCCACCTCCCCCTC